>KZ451979.1:3234825-3292852 GCA_002786265.1 Apostasia shenzhenica
ATATATATATATATATTGTTGACATGTGGCTCAAGCGCTGCATTACAGCTATACGCGTGACGCTCCTTCATCTTGAAATATCATGCTTTAACCTTTGAAGCTGTTAGCCTTCCAAACCTTGTGAGTGAGGATTGGAGCCTTCCAAACCTCGTGAGTGAGGATTGGAGCCTTCCAAACCTCGTGAGTGATGTTTGGAGCCTTCCAAATATCCTGCATTACCGATGTTTCCAGCTCTCCCAGCCACATCAGGCACAATGTTTCTCAGCTATGCCTATCGCTGTTAGCGTGCTCTAGCCGCACTGTTTCCAATGTAGCATGCTTCTTCCAATTGCGCAAATCAAGGGCCCGCATGCTCCAACCACTGCAAGTTCCCATAAGGCACGAAGACCAAGAAGCCACTTGCTTCACCCACTACTACCGGCCTTCTCCAAGACCGACAGAGGTGGGACCGCCAGCATGGGCTCAACTCCAAATGTGCATCCCACTCCGAAAAATCAGCACTGCTCCTTATAAATATCCTTGAACAGAGCTTCGAACAAAAAGGGGGGAGGAGGAGAAGAACCAAGGAGGACAAGTCGCACAGAGATCTTCTTATTCTTCTTCATTTCCTCCCTCTGTACAGGGGAGCCCCTTTTTTTTTCTGAGTTCTGGTCATGTCTGTACTTGGCCCAAGCGGCCTTCTCTTTGAGATATAGTAAAATGTTTCAAGCTTGTCCCCGTGGACGTAGGGGACATCTTCCCTGAACCACCTTAAATTACTGTGTGTTATCCTGGATGCCCCGAACTCCCTCTCTCTCTCTCTCTTAAGCCTTAACTGTCAGACTTAGCTCTCTGCGCGTCACCTCTTTTCATGACTCTCTCTCTCTTTTGGTGTTTCTTGGGATCCCCAACATACTACGTTAACATATATATATATATATATATATATATATATATATAGACACACACGTAGTATATATAAAAACTAATGAGAAAAAGGGATCAAGAACTCCTAGCAAAGATAGGAGAAGTAGAGATGAAGAAGCAAAACGAAAGTACCTAGCTCGCTGAGAAGGCGTTGGGTTTCCCGTTCAACTCTGACATCAATCAATCGAACAAAACAAAGATAAAGAATCGATCAAAAAGAAATCAAATCCATTGAAATTGAAATCTAGAAATGACTTAACACAGTCTAGACATAATGATTAGAAAAAAATGGGAAACAAGAGAACTAGGAATCTTGATGATCCTACAAGAAACATTGATGATTCCCGCTATCAGCTTGTTGCGAGGTTTTCTTACAAGATTTCTTGCTTGAGGTTAAAAGCTCGAGGCTCCGACAAATTCCACTAAGGCTAAGAAGCTACTTGTTCGTCTCCCTTTCCTTAAAATGTTAAAATTATATGTGTAGAAATGAACTTAATAGCGTAAATTCATTCACTTCAATTGTTTAACATAAATTTTCAAATTTTATCAATTTCACAAAATGTTTATTTTTAGCTTTATGCAAAAATAGAGTAGAAATGAACTTGATGCTAATAACTTACATTTTTGAGTTAAATTTAAGGGATAATTCTCCTAAGATATAATTTAAATTTTATACAAATCTAAAAAATTTAGAACTTATCATCTAAGTTTTTTCCTAGTTTTTTTTATGAATTTTGTTAACTTTAATAGTTAAATTATCATTTTAAAAAATTAAAATTACATATTTAAATATTACAAATATATTTAACTATTTTCAATTATTATTTTATGTAACGCTCATGGTCGAAAAGGGTTGGAAGTGATTGACATGTGATATCCCAAGAGAAGAAAATTATTAGAGCAAAGTGCGGCTCGTAGTAAACTTCTAAGCTGATAAATAGTGGTGAGGGGGCACATAAATAAATTGTCTCACATAGAAAAATTCTGCGCTGTATAAGTAAATAATATGACCTTAAATAATAGAGATATTTTTTGGAGCAAAATTATTAAATAATTATGAAAAACTCTATAGTTAAATGTGCTTGGATTATAGTAGTATTGGGATGGGTGACCACCTAAGAGGTACTCAAATCACGTAATTTCCTAAAGTTAAAACAAACAATAGTTCTACGTTTAAATTATGGAAAGTTACATTCCATTGCCAACTTATATTTTTTTTATATCCTAATTTACAATAGTAATTTTTAATATTTCAATATACTTTAAATTTTTAAATTACAACTAAATGGTGAAACTAAATAAAATTTATCAAAAAAATGGCCCACGTAAAAATCTACGTGAAATTATGAGTGAATCTCAAATTCTCACGAGCGAACTATCCTTAAATTTAATTTAAGTGGATTAAAGTATATTTGATTTTTGTTAAACTTACATCTCTCATCTTTAAATTCACATGTTAAATACCTGTCATTATACAAGATTATATTTTTTATTTTAAAACTTGAAACCATAATTTTTTTATTTTATTTAAAAATTGTAATAATAATATGCCTATTTATCTGACATGCTCCTTAAGCAGGCTAGGAACTACGCTCAATCCTCGGAGAATTAGGTCTTTTCATTTATTTTTTGAGATAATTACCTACATGTCACACAATTTAGTTTTATTTATGCTTTACTCATTCATTTTTAGTTAATTACGTTATGCACATTCAAAATATTATAAAATCTTACATACACATATTTTAATTTATTTCTATTATAACGAGTAATCATAATTTTTCAATAACCTAACTATAATTAAATTACAAAAAATTTAAGCAGTTAATTATATTATTTTAAGGATATTTAAATATATTTTGAGTGAAAATCTTAAAACCTTAATGTTTAGGTGGCGGCAAAGGAAGAAGATATCTGCGATGTGAATTGATTTTAGGACAAATCAACGCTTTAGTATGGTATTGAAGAAGAGAAAAATATATACTATTAAAAGTAAAAATATAATTTTAATGATTTACTAACAGAATATTTTTTTAAAATAGATTTTAATTAAGTTTTAACTCAAATATATGTACGTAAGATTTTATAATATTTTGAATATGCATAATATAATTAATTAAGAATAAATAAATAAGGTATAAATAAAATTAAATTGTGTGGCTGTGGGTAATTATTTCTTATTTTTTTTCACCAAATAGATTTTTTTTTTGGGATTTATTTACCAAGTGGAATTAGTTCTTCTGGAAAGGCCGGTTTCAGATTAGGGTTTCAGCCAGCGAGAGTGTTGCTCGACGTTGGCGAGGGGAAGGAGGCAAGGTGAAAAATGATGGCTAGCAGCAAGCTCAAATCATTCTAGGAAACTGGGCGGTCGACGGGCTGAACTAGTTGAACAGCTTTGGATCGGAGGCACCCATGGCTGCGTCGCCGGCACTTCGCGAGCTCCAGCACGACCTCGAAACGCAAACCAATGCCTTCAGCAAGATCCAGAAAGGTTAGAGGCATTGCCCACTCTCTTGTCCTCGCTTCGCACGAAACCCTATACTTCGCCTTCTCTTCCTGTTTGTTCCAGACATAGCAAAGAATCACCAGGTGAGGAAGCAGTACACCATCCAACTCGGTGAGAACGAGCTGGTCCTCAAGGTGATCTCTTTTCTCTCTTTCCTGCTCTGGCGTTCTTCTCCTATCGCATACCTAGAAAAGGGACGTAATCGGGACTTCTGCATTTGGCATCGCAGGAATTGAATATTCTGAATGAAGACGCCAACGTGTACAAGCTGATCGGGCCGGTTCTCGTTAAGCAGGATCTAGCTGAGGCGAGGGCCAATGTTCGAAAGCGGATTGAATACATTTCAGTTGAGTTGTGCGTAATTTTCCTCACTGATTTGTTTTTTTTTTCTTTTTATTCTTATGATCATATCTATCCTGCTTAGTGGAAATCTGTTTGTTCATGGACCCTTGCTGAGTTTAGTGGTTTTGTTACTTATTGCGATGCAGGAAGAGGCTTGAGGGGACTCTTCAGGACCTGGAGGACAAACAGAACAGCAAACGTGAAGCGGTTAGTGATACCTTATTACCTAGTTCTTACCATTAAATTGCAGATAACTTTGGTGCTCCACCAAATCTCTCTAGATTGACATCTTGTTCACTGGAAATATTATAAACCCCTTTACCTTTTTTTCAAACAATATTACCATAGTTTCATTCTTTTTTTGTAGTTTTTAGTATAGTGTAAATATCAAATAATCTGAATTACGTTAGGGGGTGCTTCCTAGTGGACATGACTGCTTGAGAGCTCAAATGCAATATTATTTTTTTTAGGAACCTATTTAATCTGGCCAGCTTAAAGATGCCATATTGGCTCTATCAGCATGTCCATGGACCTTTTTGAAGGATCTTGTAGGGTTTAGGAGGGTGTGAATTGATCCTAATAAAATTTTTAAAACATAATTTGCTAGTGTATACGGTTAATCTAAATCTCAATAGAACAAGAAAATATATAGATGCACATGCGAAAGTAAATGTAAAGTGCAACAAATAAAGGGACACACAATATGATATAGTTTGGCTCAATCTCGAGTCTAATCCACCCCACCCCGATCCAAAAATCTACTATATCGCTAGATGAACATTGACTTAACAAGTCTTTTGGAATGTCTGACTAATTTTTTCCTTTTAAAATCTTATTGAGCTTGTTTTTTGGTAATTTACAGTGAATGATTTGATATGTGCTATACATGGCGCTGCTACCAATTACTTTGATTTGGATGAATTTGGTGCAGCGGGATGGTTCTATTTTTTTTTGGCTTTTTTTCCTTGTTCTTTTGCCGTACATGCAGGTTCTATCTACGCAGCTTGATATCATCATCTGAACCCACAATATAGAAATCCAGACTTTACATTTTAACTATTGTTTTAGTCTCTCCAAGTATTTGCTTATAATTGCAATGGAGCTTATACTGAAGTTATAGGATGCAGCCCGAGGTCCACGATAGGATATCAATTAAAAAACACTTGCAGGGTGCTAAAGCTGTGATGTACTAGAAAAAGATAATAATTGTTTTTGAGATAATGGCGAGTGGGGCTACAGGTACCTTAAGTCCAATTTAATCACCATCATGAATATAGGGGCTACAGGCACTTTAAAAGATGACAGATATCTTTCATGCAAGTCTACTAGCTCGAAATTAGTATTACTTGTAATTGGTTATATGCTAGTTTAGTCGAATGTCAGACCTAGAGAAACATTATGTAGTTATTGACAAAATGAGTATTCATAGTAGTTTTTACATTCTTGTAGAATTACTACCATCAAACATAATAATATTTTGAATTGTCATGTTCATGCTAGATTTACAAATGGCATTGAGTGATATATTGATGCGGGCTTGAGGCATTCCAATGGCTGGGTAAGGTCAAATCCAGGTTAACCAACCACAATTGATCCATTCGGGGAAGATTTAACACCTATACACTAAACCGGCTATAGCTTTCTTTACATGTGACAACTCAATTACCACTAACATGATAAAACAATAATTAAGGTCGAGCCAATGGCAATCAAATGTCTGGTTAAGTAATTTTACACATTTTTTAAACACTTAAACTCAATGACAATCTACATAACATATTGAAAATAATAAAAAGTCTAACAGATAACTATAACATCACCTAATACTGATATCCAAAACATAATGTCCATTGTCATAACTAAACTTTATATATAGTAATCCTAATTAACTTACTCATTCTGTAACGTGCCTCACCCCACATCCGGTGCAGCTCTACACTTGTGGAATAAAAAATATTAGATTATTACACAAACTCACTAGGTAAGTCTAATTTTAACACACTAAATAAAATAATCAAGCTAATATAGTAGATCACATCATTCATTCCATTTCATGTTATTTATCACAATTCAATATTTAATATACCAATTTACTAGATTAATTTTTTATCTTTATTATGTACCCATCTCTCAATCAATCACTAATACACCATCACAGTAACCTAATGGACCACTAATCAACCATAGGTACCTCAACACATTAGGTGGACCACCAACCGACCACCTTTAATAACATGCTCGAGCCTTGGGTTTGTGTTATTGTATAGAGAAATAAAATTTAACTTATATTCTTACTTTTAATTCAATATGGCATGTATATCAGCAATTTCTCAAATTTTTGCTATCCAAATAAAGTTACCTATACATGCTTTCTACTAGAATATATCCAAACAAATAAATCATATTTTCATTAATTATCTAACAATTATATCAAACAATAGAGAGCATATAATATAAATTTCATTATTCAATAATAAATTATTCATATGAATTTAATTTATATGCTTGTTAAATTAAATCTGTCCACCTCTCTGATCAAGTGACGATTCAATACCTTGCTCAAACAGTTCCTAGACAAGAAATATATCTGAATATGAATATAGAATCTATAATGTAATTTCTTTAAATATCATCTCTCACTACTCTCTCTCTCTCTCTCTCTCTCAGGTATGGATAAGGGCCATTGGACCTCTCTCCCATCTCTCTTTGGATTACCTGCCCTGCCCTTGCATTTCTTCACCTTCCCTTCTTTCTTTGGATCACTTGCCCTGCCCTTGCATTTCTTCCCCTTCCCTTCTCTCTTTCAGGCAGTCTGGATTCAAAGCCAATCCCTTTTTTCCTCCTCTCCACATTCAAGTATCCTATCTCTTGATGTCGTGGCACTGAAGCTGCCATTAATTCACAATCAAAAAGGAATATTTATGTGTACATAAATCAGCTTACCGTGAGCGTCTTGCAGCAACAAAGTAAGTCTCCTATTCTCATTAGATCATTGGTTAGAGATCTATGAATCATTGTCGTTCTCATTCCCTGAGTAGCGCAGAGAGGAGAGAATTCTCTAACCATAAGGCCTGAAGTATTTCAATTTGCAAGATAAGCTAAGAAATAGACATGTAAGTGGGCTAATGTTCTACAAGAATACTACCTTGTTCTCAGGCATATAGCTGAAGCCCAAAGATAGGTTGATGCACTGAATAGGTGAACTTATGTTCTTGCATCATTGACCATGAAGTCCAGACACTTCTAAGAAAGTCCAGTGGCAATGTCGTACACCGACACGTGATAGGACACTTCTGAGCATGTGTTGGATACGCTAAAATCAATATCTAAATTTATTTTATATAAAAAATAAGCCAAACACATCTAGACGCACGAGTGATATTTCCAAGATGCTTTAGTAAAATGCTTTATTAAGTTTGTTCTTTTTTAATATTATTTGTTTTATTAATAATTTACTTTGTATGTTTAAGTATGCTTGCTCATATGCACCACTATGCTTATAAAAATGAAGTTATCTTTTATTCTTCTTATTTATTTTTTTAATATTAGATTTATTATTAAATTGATTACTTATATATATTTTTGTCATAATATTTTTAATTTATTCATAATATAGTTTATGGAACTTATAAGTTAATTACTTATTTACATCTTTATATTTGAATAATGTTAGTAAAAATACTTTCAAAGCAAATTAATTAATCTTTTTAAAATGCATGTAATTATTTTTGATTTATTAATTGCCATGATTAAGTTAATAGTTATTTGTTTCTGTTTCTTTAAATTCTTGATTTGTCAATCAATTTTTTCAAGTGTTTATAAAATATATGAAGAAAAATTATTGAATATAGAGATGAATGTCAAATAAGTTTGGTTAATGTTATGGTTTTTTTTGTTTTTATTAAAATTTTAATAAATAAATACAATTATTTAACATGTACAAGAACTGTCGAATTCTAATTTTTGAAAGGTTCACTTCCCCATGTCTGTGTCGTATTGTTTCCTGTATCCCATATCGTGTTCATGCTTCATAGGTCGAAGTTAATCTATTTTGGGCAAATTTGACACTTATTCACTAAAATGATCATAACATTAGCTACAGCTGTTCGTTTTCAGTGTTCAAATGCAATTCAAAAAGCTCTCACAGAGACGGATCTTTCGTCAATCCAACTATGGCCAGTTGACCCTGTTTCGTACCAAAATTTCATTGTTCTCCCACAATAATTTATGTTTCTTTAATTTTTTTTGTACTTTTAATAATGATTACCAATGACGTTTAGTAGTCTAGATAATTCCAAATCAGGTCAGATTTTGGGCTACCAATCTAGTGTGATTCACTTAGTCAAATATTATGTATTTCTATTTTTGATCGATTTTTAGAGCTTTAACATACAACTTTTATGGATGATTATAATATTATTTTTTAGCATAATTGAAATTTTGATTTTCGTGTGAAGTTTCCTTTTCCACAGTCCTGTAATTGTTTGGTGCCTCTTTCTCTGTCAAATTGAACAAATCAATTATGCAAGGGAAATATTCCCAGTAATTATTTTTAATATTTGATTTCTCCTCTTAGAGCTTGTTTGTTTCATATCCATGTTCATCATTCTTTTTCCTCATGTTACGATGGAATTTGGTAATGAGTTCTTCCATTTTTTTCAAATCCTAGTACAATATTACAATTTTCTATAGCTTAATCACTGTACTAATTAACTGGCCTCACGTTATTTCTTACATTTTTCGACTACATCGTGTTATTTGGGTATGGATTTATTGCCCAAAGTTTCAAGGTTGAACTTTAGACAGAGAATGTAATAATGAGTATTGACTAGATGTTATTTGATTGAACTGAATAGCAATCTTGTCCCAAAAGGATAGTTAACTGAATTGAATACATTGAAAAAAAGGGTATATCAAGATGCAAATATATTAAGGCAATTACCATTTTACCCCTCCAAGTTTATCATGAATAATCTACAAGGTGTTATACAGAAAAATTCCTCGATTTATGTGTGGAAAACTCATTAAATAGGGAAAACCAAAATGTAATTTTGGCTGTTTGAATCCACTATATTTGAGACGAAGAGTACAGGCGATGTATCAAAATACAATAAGAATGATAATAGAAAGAGAAGATGTCCTTCCTCTGTCAGTCCCTCGGCCATCTATGATAAACTTGGAGGGGTAAAATGGTAATTGTCTTCCTGATAACGGCAACTTTTACCTTGGGAGGTGAAATGTTGTATGCAATGTAGAAATGAAATAGCTACACCATCTGTTCGGCAAGCCTTTTCTGAATTTTGTTCAACACGCGTTTTGTTCGTAAAGTCTGGAATGAATATTACCGAACATTTATACGGCTTAGATTTTAAATCTAAAATCATGATTAACGGAAGGCAACTATGATGTTGCATCTATAGAGCTGCACTTGGGTTCGGACGTCCACGTTCGGACCCCCAATCAGTGGGCGTCATGTGTGCCATACAGGTGGGTCCGGCACACGTGGCGCCCACTGATTGGGGGTCCGGACGTGCGGACGTCCGAACCCAAGTATTTTTCCCAAATTAGAGGCTTGGCTTTTGCTTGTTCTCGCTCTTGTAAAACTCTGTTATGAAATTCAACTTGTTTAAGAATTAAAACTAATGTTTTTCTTTTTGTTTATTCACCCATTCATCTATGAATTTTATTTTATTTTTCTCTTTTGTAATTATAATTAACTTCGGTGAATTTCAATTCAGGTTCTGAAAGTGCAACAGAAGATCCAAGCCGTGCAATCGGGGAAGTCAAAATCCTGAGCCTTATGAAATAGCTTGTCATTCTGCTATGGCTCTTCCTTGTAAGACGATAAGCGCATGGCTATTACTGATTCTATAAATATTCCTGATCCCCTGAAAAGATTTTTCGTTCTTTGAAATCTTTTTTCGTGTAATATTTGAATCAGTTCTTTTGCGATTGTAATCCATGAAGTAACGTGAAAGCTAAATTCGTTAATCAGAGTTTTCGGTCGCTAGATTTCACGAGTTTTTACGGGCCATGAATCTAATCTTTCACTCTTTTGATGTAGCCGTTATATTTTGCACTTTATTTTTTCGCGTGATAAGATTTTCACCAACAATAATGCTTTATCTAAACTTATATATTTTAGCATCGTCGTAACCAACGTAAGCGGCATTTGTATAGTCGATTTTATTAGTATACGGTGAATTTTTGCGATCGACACGATTAATCTGTGTTTTTGTTTGGGATCCTAAAAGAATTATAAGGTCTGGTGATAGCCGGAGGTATGGTCCCTTACATCACAATTGTAACTCTATATAATATCAAAAAAAAAAAAAAGATAAATAACTCTCTCATATAAATATTCCATATAGTGCAAATACAATTGGTAACATAATCCTAAATCCTTTCGCATGAATATCATAAAAAATAAAATAAATATTATGCGGGTTCTTGAGGTCAGAAGTATTGTAAATTAGTTTTAATTTTTTTTAAATTTTCATTTGAATTTTTGAAGTTGTAGAAATGTCATCATAATTATTAAATTTTTATTATTATGTTTTATTATATTCTAAAATTATTTTTAATTCTTAATTTTTTTTGAAATATTAATATTTTTATGTTTTAATTTCAAACTTTTAAATGGAAACTTTTAAAAATTTACTGGGTTCGGCAGGTTGAATTCGGCGGATGAGAGGACGCCATAACAGTAGTGCGCTCAATTCAGTGCTGATGTGGTGTCATATATTGGTCGATTAAATTCAATAAAAGTAAGTGTTGTAAATTTTTTTAAAAAATTTAATTTAAAATTATAAATTTTAAGTTGGATCGAAGATGTAAACAATTCAAATTAGTCAAAAAAATTATGTTTTTCATTAGGAAGAGTTCACAAAAATAATGTGATTATAACAGAGATTAAAATTATAGTATTTTTATAATTTTAGGGATTAAAATTAAAATTTTTAAACAGTTGAAATTAAATTGCAGTACATTTTTAATGTCAGGAGCTAGATGTAATTTATTAAAAAAATAATAATAAATAAGGATGGAGGTGGAAGCAGGGGCACAATATTGAAGTAGGTAGAGCTGTTAATTATGTTAAAAACTCGAAAATCACATATATCTTATTTAATATAAATTTGAATTAATTTTTATACAATTCAAAATTAAATTTTTTTTTTAAAAAATTAATTTAACTCATAATTAATTTAATATATGTATTTTGATATTTATTTAAATTTATAATATTTATTAGTATAAATTGCATCCGAACATCTAGGTAGAAAGAGTGATGTAAATTGGTCCTAATATTTTAGAAATTTTTATTTGAGTCTTTGATGTTATAAAGTTTTATAATTTTAATCTCAATTAAAACATAATTGCTAATTTTGGCTAATATGATATAAAATTATTCACATTCATTGACTTTAGAATTTTTTTAAAATTTTTAAATATTAATATTAATATTTTTAATTTTAAATTCCTAGTAAAGAGAAAGTATGGGATGAGAGTCTAATCAAATTTTATAATTTTGTTAAATTTATAAAAATGGGTTAAAATAGAGAGGTATAATAGTCTTTTAAAATATATAAATTAGTCAAATTAGTCAAAAATTAATCAAAATTAATATTTTCTATTAAAAAAATTAGTGAAAATGGTGAGATTTAAAAAAAAAAGAGATAAAAAACATAAAACTTTTATAATCTTAGCAACTGTAATTGATTTTTTTAAAATATCTGCAACCTTAGGGCCTAATTGCAATTTACCCTATTATATATGTATGTAAATTTACCCTATTATGTATGTATATATGTATGTATGTATGTATGTATATCTGTTTGTGTAATTTCAACTTATAAACTACATGCTTGAGAATATAAATTTTTCAAAATTGATTTTAATTTACACCAAACCTTGTGATATCATCTTTTTCAAATTCAAATTATAAATTACAAATTTAATACTTTAGAGATATTTACCTCAATGTTATTTTGATTTAATAATGTATATAATTTTCTGTTGATATAAGAAGGAGGAGTTCCGAGAGATAGCAGCACGCTGAGGGCTAAGCCTAATAGTTAAAGCTCAAATGAGAAGGAATAAGCAACTAGAAGAGCACACAGAAGTTTAAGGTGGTCCATGGAAGAAATCTCCTATATCCACCTGATCAACTTGATGTTTTCCACTACATCTCAATAAGAAGAGCCGCTTGGGCTCAATACAAGAGTGAAAACAGTGGGGGAGAAGAGGTCCGGCGGATCCAACCTTCCACCTGAAGCTTGTTTAGGGGTATTTATAGTTAGCTTGCAATGACAGTCTGTAAACCACGAGTATAGGGCAAGCTGAAGTTGTCTTCCCAGGAGGGTAGCTCTTCCTCCTCCGGTGATTTGACTTTAGTTGTGGCAGAGCATTTCAGATACGGATTGTGTACAAGAAAGGGTGGCGAGGCCTGTACAGATTGTAAGGTTGTCAGTCTGGAGGGGTTTGACAGCTACGGCTTAGGTCATATGTCGGCGTCAATGCTATTGCAAGATCTGATTTTCGGAACCGAAGGCATAGCTCTTCTAGAAGGGCAATGGATGATTAGAGCAATCAATCCTCATGCTTAACGGTGCTAAACCTCGTAACTAATGTTTGTAGATACATTGTCTGTCACGCCCGTGGCCGAAGAGGGTGGGGAGTGATCATCGGGTGATATCCTAAGAGAAAGGAATCACTGAGGTAAAATGCAGCTCATGGTAAGCTTCTAAGTTGAGTAATGAGTGGTGAGAGAGGCATAGAAATGAATAATCCCACATCGGAAAGGGAGGGAGATCCTGAGTTGTATAAGTAGATAACGTGATCTCAAATAGTATAGGCGCTTTTTAGGGTAAAATCGTGAGGCTAGTGATGGAAAACTTCATAGTTGAGCGTGCTTGGGCTGGAGTAGCACTGGGATGGGTGACCTCCTAAGAAGTACTCAAGCATGTAATTTTTTTAAAGCCAAAGTGGACAATACCTCTACAATGAGATTATTTTTTATTACAATAAAAACCCTGTGATGCCCGTGGTCGAAGAGGGCGGGGAGTAATCGCGGGTGATGTCTTAAGAGAAAGGAATCACTGAGGCTCTTGGCAAGCTTCTAGGCCGAGTAATGAGTGATGAGAGGGACACAGAAATGAATCGTCCCACATCGAAAAGTGAGGGAGATCCTGAGTTGTATAAGTAGATAACGTGATCTCAAATAGTAAGGGCGCCTTTTGGGGCAAAATCGTGAGGCTAGTGATGGAAAACACCATAGTTGAGCGTGCTTGGACTGGAGTAGCACTAGGATGGGTGACCTCCTAGGAAGTGCTTAAACATGTAGTTTTCCTAAAATCAAAGAGGACAATACCTCTACAATGAGATATATTGTATCAGAGCCGACCTCCCACAGTACGATGTGGTTCGTCCTCGAACCAAGCGGAAGCTGGTGGGCTTGTGACGCCCATGGCCGAAGAGAGCAGGGAGTGATCGCCGGGTGATGTCCTAAGAGAAAGGAATTACTGAGGCAAAGTGCTGCAGCTTTTTGGGCAAAACCGTGAGGCAAGTGATGGAAAACTCCGTAGTTAAGCGTGAGGCAAGTGATGGGTGACCTCCTGAGAAGTACTCAAGCACACAGTTTTCCTAAAGCCAAAGCAGATAATATCTTTAAAATAAGATCACAGAATATTACAATATGGTATCAGAGCCGATCTCCGACAGTATGATATGGTTCGAGGACGAACCAGGCGGAAGTTGGTGGGCCTGTGACTCCCGTAGCCGAAGAGGGCGGGGAGTGGTCGTCGGGTGATGTCCTAAGAGAAAGGAATCACTGAGGCAAAGTGCGGCTTTTGGCAAGCTTCTAGGCCGAGTAATGAATGGTCAGAGGGGCACATGAATGAATCGTCCCACATTGGAAAGGGAAGGAGAACCTGAGTTGTATAAGTAGATAACATGATCTTAAATAGTAGAGGCGCCTTTTGGGGCAAAACGGTGAGGCTAGTAATGGAAAACTTCATAGTTGAGCGTGCTTGGATTGGAGTAGCACTAGGATGGCTGACCTCCTGGGAAGTACTCAAGCAGACAGTTTTTCTAAAGCCAAAGCGGACAATACCTCTACAATGAGATCACGGGAGGTTACATCGTCCCCGATGTTTGGTGACACTGTAGCACAATCCTCGTCTACGAGGTTTGTGGAAGATTGAATCATCGTGGCCGAGGGTTGAGACCTGCGAAAGAGTAATTATTATAATAAAGGGTTAGTTTCCCCAAGGCGTTGCATGTACAGCTGAGATGCAGCACTGGAACCACGTGTTAATACTTTTCAAAAAAAATTATCAAATTATTACTCAAAATATAGCATTTAAAAATTATGATATTTAAATTACATAATATAATACTAAACTAATATTTTCCCCCTTAAATTAAGATGCCATAATTTTGATGACAAATTCAGTAACTTTTAAATTTCAGAAATTAATGAGGAGATGCATCAAATTTCAATTTTGTAATTATACATAAAATAAATATTATCAAATTTCAGTTCTGACAATTAATAATAGAGATAATTACCTACATGCCATACTATTTGGCTTTATTTATGTATTATTCATCCATTATTAGTTAATTATACTAACACACTCAAAATATTATAAAATCTTACATACGCATACTTTAACTTATTTCTATGATAATGAGTAATCATAATTTTTTAATAACTTAACTATAGTTAGGTTATAAAAAATCTGAGTCGTTCATTATATTATTTTAAGGATATTTAAATATATTTTAAGTGAAAATCCTAAAACTTTGATGTTTCGGTGGTGGGAAGGAAATGAGACATCTGCAACGTGAATTGATTTTAGGACAGATCAACGCTTTAGTGTGGCATTGAAGAAGAAAAAAATATACTATTAAGGGTAAAAATATAATTTTAATGATTCACTAATGAATTTTTTTTTTCAAATAGATTTTGACTGAGTTTTAACTCAAGTGTGTGTATGTAAGCTTTATAATATTTTGAGTGTGCATAGAATAATTAATTAAGAATAGATGGGTAATACATAAATAAAATTAAATGGTGTGACATGCTGGTAAATATTCCTTAATAATATTCGTCTTGAGTCGTGATTTATTTTACTAAATAAATATAATTATATTTCTCTGACAAATTATTATCAATCAAGCAAGTACCAATGAAAAATGAGATTAATTAATTGCATAAACTTAATATTCTAATGCATTCATGGATCTAAACGGAAGCAACATATAAAATATACTAAATTTTAATATATGTATATATAAATTAGTACACATTAAGTTAAGTTGATTTTATTTCTATTAATTTCATCAAAAAAATTTATTTCTAAATAAAAATAAGTCAAGAATATAGGATTCTGGATGGACTAAATATTAGAACATTACTGAGAGCAAAGAGTAATGTAAATAAACTTAAATTAGGTTTTTTTGGAAGAAAATTAAATTAGTTTTTGGGGCCTTAAAGTTGGATGTTTTTGATGCAAAAAATGCACCACCACAGAGAGAAATGAGACGACAATTTTTACGTGAAAATCCGAGTGTCCAGGGGAAAGACCACGACGTCTTCCAGGAGATTTGATTCGACTAATCGAATCTCCTCTTACAAAATTTGATCTCTAAATGAAAACCGAATGGGTACAAGAGGGATAGAGAGAAGGGCAGCTCAGCCCGAGAGAGAGGAAGAAAGCCCCCTTAGAGAGAGTAATTCCCCCCTTATTTATAGCTTGGAGAGGAGAGGACATAGCAGGTTTAGTCTGCCATATCTGACACCTACTCCTACAAAAGACGATTAGGGACTGGGCTCCCATGCTTTCTTAAATGCTGAGTTGACACAGTAGTACGTAGGGTATGATCCTGTGATATCTCTTTGAGCTGCTGTTCGACAAGGGGCTGCTGTTGAGCAGCTGTTCGGCAAGGGGCTGCTGTTGAGCAGCTGTTTGGCAAAGGGTGTTAGAGAAGATTCTAACATATATATAAAATATATGTTAAGAAAAACTAGAAGTTATTCATGCCTTGCATATTGCCTAATGATATTGCCTGATCATAGGAAGTGAATACTGCAAAGGAAAGCTAGGATTTCACAGAAGCAATTACTTATGATAATATTGCTGCGAGCACCTCGGCTAATACTAAGATAAAATCTTATTATATTTCTAAGTCAGGAACGAAGCCATCAACTACTCAACATTTGCTTTGGTATATGGCTACATCTCTTAAGCGTAACCGCAATTGTTTCATCACGCATTGCCTGACTGCAGCACTTTACTTAATCTGGCAAGCACGGAACAACAAAGTCTATGGTCAGCCTTTTCAGTCTCCTCGCGTCATTGCACTTCAATCTTCTTCATAGAACATCACGGTTAATTTTTCAAACTCTGAGAACTGGGATTCCACCAGCCTTCCCGGCTGTTTTCACCCCACTTCATCTTGGAATCCCCCACCTCAGCATTGGTTGAAAATTAACTTTGATGGTGCTGTCCGACAAGGGATTGCAGCTGTTGGAGCTATTATTCGGAATTCTGAAGGTCATTTCCTGAGTGCCAAAGGCTCTTATTTATCTACACAGGCACAGGCTGCTGATATTGCAGAGCTACATGCTGCTCTCGTTGCTGTCAAACCGTGGATTGGCAGAGTTCAAGGAGTATGGCTTGAAGGCGATTCCCAGAGGATTGTTCTACAGCTTCAATCAGCCCTCTACGGCACGCAGCAGCCCTCCCCAGCGGAACTTTCGGATGCTATTCACATTTTGCTCTCTTTTCAATTTTGTAAAATATCTCATATATATAGGCAAGCCAATATAGCCGCCGACTATATCGCTTCCTTTGCTCTTTCTTCAGATGTTAGTTGGGAGTGGAATATGTCCCTCCCTCTTGATTTTTGTGCAATCCTCCTTAAGGATTGCTTATCCTGTATTTGATATTTTGTTTTTATTGTTTTAATGTGTAGGCTATGACTGACTTTCAAAAAAAAATGTGAGATTTTAACAAAATAATTTGATAGCAGGAGGCATAAAAATATATGAGATCACCTCCATAACTGATAAAACAATTAATCAAAGATTAGGTTAAGTAGTTAAACTCTATAGTAATGACAATACGCTTAATATAACAACCAATAGTCTAATATCCTAAGCGATCTTAAGTAAATTAGATTCAATAATGTCACAACTATTGAATCTAATTTACTTAATTTTAAATTCAACTTGAACTATCATATAAATTCTTCCTATTTCAATCAAATCCTAGGAGTAAGGTCGTAATTATAGATGAGTGAATTAAATATAAATTATTATTTTTTATTTATTTTTGAGCACTATAATTTTTTCTCATTCATTTAAAGTTATGGTAGTGTGATTTGAATTTAAGATCTCCTGGTTTTTAGATAAACGTTTTTCAGCCTTCAGGATCTAAAGTGCAAAAAGAGTAAAGAGGTAACAATTTTGTAATTTCCCTAAAGTTGAATGATGGTGTACCGCCTGTGCGAAAGGAAAAATTATTGGGTTCGGAGAGCTCACCAGGTCACCTTTTTATACACCAATTAAATGACGATAGCTGTCAGCGGGCGGCCACTACAGTTGGGTTTAGAGATCGATGTGCTTGTTATAAATATAAATGTGCTTGTTATAGCCATAAATGTAGTTGTTATAGGTATAAAGGTGCTTATTTTGTATATATTTATATTTATAACAAACATATTTATACTTATAACGAGCACATTTATGCCTATAATAAATACTTTTATGCTTATAACAAGCACATTTATGTTTATAATAAACACATTTATGCCTATAATAAGCACATTTATTTATAATAAGCACATTTATACATTGAGCAAGGCCTAACTTATAATACTTTTATGCTTATAACAAGTATATTTATGCCTATAATAGCCTATAACAAACACCTTTATTTTTATAACAAGCACATTTATGCTTATAATAAGTACATTTATGCCTATAACAAATATATTTCTACCTATAACAAGCACTTTTATGCTTAAATATGCTCGTTATAAGCATAAATGTGCTTGTTATAAGTATAAATATATATAAATAAGCACCTTTATGCTTATAACAAGTACTTTTATGTCTATAACAAGCACATCTCAGCTGTAGTGGGCCGCCCGCTGCCAGCTATCGTCATTTAATTGGTGTATGAAAAGGTGACTTGGCGAGCTCTCCGAACCCAATAATTTTTCGTGCGGAAGGTCTTCTTGAAATGGATCAAGCCTGGCTACGGATTGGGTTCGAACCCAAACTGACCTAACCCCGACCCCTCGCATCCACTATAAATATTGGGAGAGCGCCACGCGGGCGAGCAGGGGGAGAACCGGAGGAGGACCGGCCGACTGCGACAACGGTGTAATGGACATGGAGGTGCAGGCTCCGTCGTCTCCCCCTCCTCCGGCAGCTGGCGATCCCTCCAAAGTCGACCCTCTCGCCGCCGAAGATCTTTTCTCCGTCGTATTCGACGGCGATTGTACCTTCCACGGTCACCCTTACGTCGGTGCTGAAACGGAAGTGATCTTTAAAGAATCTGCGCCGCCAGCTGTAGGCCCGCCTCCGGATACCGACGGTGCGACGGATTCTTCTTGCGCCGCCGACCAATATGATGTTCTCCGTCATAGGATCGTGCGTCAGGTGATCCCGATACTCCTTCAGTTTCTGTGCATCCTGCTTGTCTCTTTGATTTTTCGGTTCTGTATCCGTCATCTGTTTGATGTATCAAGCTTCGACCTCTGATTGTTTCATAGTTTTTTGTTGTTAAGATCCTTAAAAGAAGTGTGATGTCAACTTCCGACTGTTTTTTTCTCGTTTGATGGGCTTATTTAGAACAAGTGTAAAGGAATTCCGCTTAGATTATTGAATCAGTTTTTAAGTCCAAGCAGCTTTTGGATGATATAAAACTCGAAGTTGGTTGTTAGCTGAAATCTTGTAGAGGATTTGGCTTCATTCGCTTCAGCATTTTGAAGTCTTTTACCCCGGTTGGGCTTTGAGGCTGCGAAATGGGGTTTGTCTGGTTAACCGATCGCTGTTCATGGCTGCTTGAAGTCTTTTGAATCCACGAACCAAATTTCAAGTGTCGAGTGCTAAATTCATTGCTACTTTTATTGGTTGGAGGCAGCGTCTTTATTTTTTTTCACCTTTGTTCTGTCGGTTATTGAACTAATTGTTCAAGATTTTACAGGTTGAGTATTACTTCAGTGATGAAAATCTTCCGACAGACAAGTTTCTAATGAAGCACATAAAGAAGGACAAAGATGGATATGGTAATTGACCTTATATAATCAACATTAGCTTTTCTGGATAATTGGAATCTAGGATACCTACTTGGAGAATATTTTCTTTGCATAAACTAGGGCATGCTTCTAGAGCTAACAATGTATAGTAAAATCTGTGTTTAATACAATCTATGAAGCAATGATGCTTTATGAAGCTTAAAGTATCTGTATTAAATATCGATATTCCTTAATACGTTACCGATATGTATCCAATACACCAATTGGCTTACCATTATTTTTCAAAAGATGTTGATAATGGTCCAATACAGTTATGATATTTATTGATACTTTCAATTAAGGAAAAAAACATATGTTAGATTGGCCGGTCTAGCCCATTGTAAAAAATAAAAGATCTCCCATTTTTTAAACCCTATGGTTTAGGGTGGGAGAGCATCATGCTCGGTTCATGTGATTAGGAGAGGACAAAGCTTATATATGCTAGGATAGTAGAATTCCAAGAGCCAAAAAAAATCAAGTATTCGAACGCCTTTGCTTGATCCGACACTTTTTTGCAAATGCTAGATCCGACACCTATATGGTATATATTTTTTACTTATATACAACAACAATATCAATTAAGTCTTTATTCCCCTAGGTGTGGTCGGCTACATAAATTTTTTGTTTTTATTGCACTCTATCAAATAACAAATTCTTATTTAGTTTCAAATATGTAAGATTATTTCTTATAATCTTTTTGTCATATCTTCCTTTTTCTCTTCTATATATGGATAAGATATAATAATTAAACTTTTTTATTAGAGTTTCTATCGATTTATAATTTATATGTACAAATTATCTAAGTTGACTTTCTTTGAGTTTATCCTCAATTAATGCTACTCTAATCTTTTCATGGATATACTCATTTCTTATTTTTTCTTTCGCATATATCTATTCATCTATCTTAGTATTCTCATTTCTGTGGCACTTATCTTATTTGTGTGTTTTTATTTTTAAGTCAGCATTTAGCACCATATAATATTGCTCGTCTTACAATTGTTCTATAAAATTTATCTTTAAGTTTGAGTAAAAAAAAATTATCATACAATACATCAAATGCATTTTTTCGTTTTATCTATCATATTTGAATCTTGTTAATAACATTACTATTTATTTCATCATTATTCTATATAATTGATCTAAGATGTCTAAACTATTGGCTTTTGTTAATTACTTGATTATTAATTGTTATCTCTCCAATACAAGTATTTCTATTTTGACTAAATTTACATTTCATATATTCAATTTTTGATTTATTATGATGAAAATCTTCGGATTCTAAGGTTATTTTTTATAATTTCAATTTTACTTAAGCCGCATCTCTAATCTTATTTGTAAGTAGAATGCTATCTGTAAACAACATATATTAAAGTACTTTTTCTTGAATGTGTTTAGTTAAAACTTTCATAATCAATGCAAAGAGATATGGATTTAAAGCTGAACACATATAACGGCTTTTTTATACATGTCCTAAATTTATTTTTTACTTATATACATATTTTTATTTTATTTAGTTATCATATTCTAATACATTCCTATTTTACTTGTTTGAGATTTGTGATATTGTTATATCCATATTGTGTTGTATCGGTATCATCATATTGTACCTGTACTCCATAGCTTGTAGTTGTATTCCTATATAGTTTTAGTTTTTATGAAAATTCAAAACCAAACTTTATTATGATTACATTAGGGTTTCTCTACTGTTTTACCTTTTTACCTTATTATTATTATTTTGATGCTACTTTTTACTTTATTATTGAATTCAGAGCATTTGTCACCTTCTTTATTTTTCCCTTCTATGTTGTCTTATTTCTATGGCATTATTTACACACTGGAACTTTTTTTACGTTTTCTCTTTGCCTACTTGTAATTAGAACGCAATCTGATTCTTATCCATGGTTCATTTAGGCTTCAGGTATTACAAGTGTGAAATTTTAAATATACATAACAGTAGATGTTAGTAGTGACTATTATATCTTAATTGGCCAAAATGTTAGTTCTTGACCTGCATTCCTTCTCCAACAAAAGAAAGAGAACGGTTTATTAGCAAGTTGGTGGTGAACATCATTTGATGAGTATTGCATTTCTGATGATAATTGTTTCTTGCAGTTCCAATTGCTGTTGTTTCATCTTTTAGAAAGCTGAAAAAACTTACTAAGGATCTAGAGCTAATAGAGGCTGCTCTGAAGACATCATCCCTTCTTGTAAGATTTACATTTCAATTTTATGTAATCATGTCTCTATTTGTTTACCAACTGTTTTATCTTAGCCAAGCTGTATTTCCATCATTTCATTTATTATTTTCATGCAAAAATTCTCTGTTTTGCGTTTTCTGTTTAGTTTTCTCCTTGCTAATCTTTAGCATGCCACACACACTGCAACAGGTTGTGAGTTCCGATGGAGAAAAAGTGAAGAGGTTACGTCCACTTCAAGATAATGAAGTGAAGGATGCAAAGGTACTTTTTGCACCAGCATATTTGCACAAACTCCTGTCTTTTTGCAATCAAACTCTGATTCAATATTTTATCAGCCACGAATTGTTATAGTTGAAAATTTACCAGAAGATCATTCAGAAGAAAATATTCGTAGGATTTTCGGGAATGTTGGTCGGTATGTTCTACTGTTAACTGGGTTTTAATTACTTTTAACCAGCAAGGGTTTTTAAAAAGGTAAAATCTAAACTTGATGTATTATTTGGATAACTAGTATTCTGGATGTTACAATATGTGACCCAACAGAAGAATTGGCAATTAGTAAGAAGGGGGACTTGGCAATCAGTAGTAAGGTGAGATCTAATTTTTCAATTATAATAGTTCAACCATCCTGTTGGCTTGCAAGAGGAAATATGTTATTTCAGATTCTTTAATGTTTTTTTTTTTTTTCATGGGAAGGGGAAGCTTCACTACTTTATCTTTCGATCGATTGGCACTGAAGTTTGTTTATTGGCTTGAATGCAGCTACATGCGCTTATTGAGTATGAGACTGTTGAGGCAGCTGAGAATGCTGTGCGTTTGGTTCTTTCATCATCTCTCTCTTCTCTCTCTTCCTTTTTTCTTACTTGTAGACATCAAGGTTCAGTTTACCATGTTGATCTTTTTTTGATGTTGTCTTTCATGGTTCAATTGCTATTGTCAAGGTATCCGCCCTAAATGATGAAATGGATTGGAGGAGTGGTATGCGTGTTGGAATTCTTCAGAAGAGAATGGTAAGGCATGATCTCATCCTATTTGACTTCTTACCGCAATTATCCTCTAAAGAAGCGTATTTTTTGCCAATGATGTGAAGGAAAAATATGGCCTTATCCAAAAGGCACGAAGAGAGATCGTTTCTGACAATAATTGTGATACCGAGGCCTCTGAGAAACCATCAGAAGATGAATCGGCAGAGAAACAGGTTTTGTTTTGGTTTTATTGTCTTGCAATGTTGTTCATTCGAATTTCAACTGTTACATTAGCTTTTTTTTTTTCAAGTTGCCATTAACGTCACATATTGTGCTTAGAATGAGGATGTGCGGAGGGGCAAATACAAATCCAAAAATCGGGGCCATCATATAGGTAAGTCATATTTTGGATAAATAGCTTGAGTTTCATATGTTGGGCTTGCACTATATTTTGGTCCAATTTTTATTTCATTCGAGTGCCTGAGATTATACGATCAACTACATAGCAGTGCAAATAGACAGATTTTCTCTTATTTTCTACTGACTGATGGTTATCAGACTTTTTTAACAACAAAAATATTGATACCTCAAGGGATGACATACATTGACTAGTATTATAAAAATTTTATGTTAAACTAAATGTTCACTTAAGAGATAATATGAACATTTATAGATTATATTGATCCAAACACTTTCTTGGCTATGAAGCTAGCTAATTGACCTAACCATATGCAGATTAATATCTGATAATCTGTGCACCAATTCGAAAAACATGAGACTATATAAGGACTCACAAGAAATTGGCCTTTATGTTAATCATATTCTTTAGTAAACTTCATCATCAGATGTGGGAAATAGAGATTTTGCTTTTATGTTTTCAACAATTTAGGTCGCGGGAATGTCCCTAAAGGGTCTGTCATTGAAGACGGAGGCTCGAGCATTAAGCCATTTCCAGGGCCCAGGATGCCAGATGGAACACGAGGTTTCACATTGGGCCGTGGCAGGACAGTGACTACTTAATCACTTCATCGATTGTCTGCATAACTAGCACACGATATATCTTCATCTCCGCGCTCTCTCTCTCTCTCTGTGTGTGCAAAAGCTAAAAAAATGGTTGGTTGATATGTTATATTAATGAAGGGTGTGAGATGTGGCCAAAAAGTTTTAAAAAGAAGTGAATGAATAGTGATTTTATTTCTCGAAAACTCTTCGGCTCCCAAAATCGTGGCAAGACTTGTTCTTTCTCCCTCCCTCCCTCTTCCTCTCCCTTTTCATTCCCTCTCTCCCTCTGAGCAAGTGAATCGGATTAGTTACAATAATATTTAGAACTTTCATAAGGCATTATCAAAAAAAAAAAAAAAAAAAACTTTTATAAGGCTTAAGTTTTCATTCATCAAAAAATGTACCTATTTGGAGGGAGGTATGAATATGATGTCTTTTTCCGCACTTTTTTACTGAAATTATGAGCAAACATAGGGATTACAATGTATTTTGTCTTTTTACCGCTTGTGCTTGGGCTGGAGTAACACTGGGATGGATGGCCTCCTGAAAAGTGCTCAAGTCATATAATTTTTTTAAAATCAAAGTGGTCAATATTTTTATAATTGAGATCACAGAATGTTATACTCTCTTTCAAAACTTGTGTTATAAATGGAACAAGAGTTTGGGAAAGATATTTCACAAATTTATAATATTTGATGCTTTCTTTGAGGGAGATGGCATCAATTAAAATTGAAAGCTAATCTGTTATGATGAAATTTTTAGGGGGGGGGGGGAAGTAGTGTGGAAGAGATAGAATTATTATCATTTTTTGTGGAGAATTATTGTGAATTTTTCTCCTTTAAAAACTCAGGTCATCTCATGGCTATGGTAATTTTATGAAAAATATTTTGTAGTTGTGTAAATATTCCTAAATTTTGAATCCAATTTGAACTTTCATATGGTAATGATGCTGTACAGGTGGAAAAAAATGATTTTATTTACGTGGCATTATTGTTATATAAAAAATTCTAATTTTTAGAGTCCTTTATAAGGGCGGGTATATGAGATGTGTAGCATTATTTTTTTTATGTAGTGAGGAAAAGACGTATCTTAAAATAGTATAATATATATATATATAATCGTAAAACTATACTTAAAATGATAAAGTAAAAGATACATTAATATTAAGAAAGTGTATTTAAATATTTGTATTATCTCTAAATTATTGTTTATTTAATTTATTGTTATTATGTTAAAAAGATAATACTAGAGGGGTTTGTTTGTTTATTTATAAAGTGAAATTCTAACAAAATTAATGTTAAATTTTGATGAATATATCTTTTTATTAAAAATTATGAATTATGTAAAAATAAATTTAGTTATTATATTGAAATGTATGAAAGATGTGATAAGTTAATTATTATTTTGATATGCATGTAGGATGTGAAATAAAATTAATTTTTTTATTTTAAATTATATATATATATAGTATAAAATATAGTTATTTTTAATATTAAATTTTATAAATGATGTGATATATTTGATTAAAATTAATCAAATTAATTGTAAATTTGCTAAACAAATAGGCTCAGAAGATTAATTTAACATCATTATTTTCATTACAATTAGTGTGACATTTAAAAGTCATTTAATTTTAAATGGCATTTAAATATTATTCTAAAGTTATAACTTATAACTTTGTAAATTTATATAACATTATCTAATCATATTTTTTTTAATAAAGCAATCAAATTCTTTAAATGACATTGAATTAAATGCTGCCGAAATCAATATTCATTCCTCTCTTCCTTCCCTCAGAATAGTTTATGGATGTCATTTTTATATTTTTTGAACCTTATAAGATATATAAATAGTCTATAGAATTTGAGACATGTATGTAATTTTCCCATTATTAGACGATTTTGGTCTCACTCACTTGAATTGAATCCACAAACCATGTGCAGTGAGCAACAAAGGGATGAACCATCATTTTCCAGGGGACCCCACGAACTTCATTGGATTTGATCTTTATAGGGTAAATGTTTTATAGGTCCTTAAGATATTAAAATTCTTGAAATCAAGTCTATGAAATTCAAATAATTACATCAAGTCCCTGGGTTTCAAGATTTATCTAATTTTTTTTTTATTTTACCTAAATTTGATTTAGTCAACTCATGTGGTCGACTAATAAGGGACATTTAAGCAATTTAGACGAGTATATAATCTTTTCCATCATCAGTCAATTGCTTTCTTTGAAGTTTGAACTTTGTGCGATTGCTAAAATTTTATATACGAGAATGCAAAAATTCTAATAACTCAAAAATTTACTTACCCTTCTTTTTATTCTTCTTGAAACTTCTACTTGTGCTAGAGAAAGAAAAACATTGTTAAAAAAAATAGAAAATATAAGCATTCAAATAATAATTTTATTCAAATTAGAGAAGCAAATTCACACACAATAATTTTCTCTAAATTTAATCGCGGAAGATATCATCATTTCTCAAGGATTTGATAACTTATCACTGAATCAATATAAGTTTTGTGGTAAAATAAAATAGTTGCTCTCAAAAATTTCAGTTTGGTACTTGAAAAAAATTTCTAATATAACCCTATACTTCCTCACTTCAAACAAAAATAAAAATGTCTTTTTAAATGAAAGTGATCATTTGCCCCTCAAGTGAGGGAGAAATTATTACATCGAGCTAGAACATTCGATAATTATAACACGCATGTAAAAGCGAGAACCACAAATTAGCTAAAAGAGGCTAGGAACTTTTTCTAGCTACGTTTATATATATAGCTATACTTTTTAGTTACTCGTCAATATTTTATAGCTAAATAAGGTTATTTTTAGCTACATTCAACTAAGTGAAAAATTTATTTTAAAAAAGTAGAGATTCTTTTTAATCACTTATTATAAATATTTTTATTTTTATAATCTATTGTGCGGTCAATATAAGAATGCCCTACTGACCTGTGAAATTGGCCCATAACTAAAAAATGCTCTTACATGGTTGAAAAATCTCGAAGTTGCTGAAAGTTTTCTAACGTAATTGAAAAATGATAGCTACATAGCTAAAAATGTCTTCATATATAGAATATAAAATAATATTAATTAATTTATTAAAAATTATATAACATATTTTTTAATATTAGAATTTGTGAGAGATAAAATATAAATATTTATCTGATGACTTTTTCAGGTCTAACATCACTCTAATTCAATTAAGAACAAAAGCATTATCTACCTTAAAATTTAAGTGTGATTATCATTTGTAAAAATTTAATTTTATTTTACATTCTATACATATATATTTTAATAAAAAAAATTAACTCCATTTCACATTTATTATAATTTTTAATAATAAAATAATATTATTTTACAACACAATGCTAAAATAATTTTATTCTTTCTATTTAAAAAAACTTAAAATCTTATTAAAATATATTCCAACTAAATACTGTGCAAGAGATTTAAAAAAAATAAAATATAAAAAAACAATCAAATTTGATAATATTTTAATATACGTTTAAAAATATATGAGAGATTGATGAATTTTGTAGCCCAATAAATTATTTAATATAATTTTAAAAATTAAAAATATTAAATGAATGAAGACAAAATATATTAATACTCTTTATGAGAATAAAAGTGTAGCCTATCTGGGAGTCTAGGTGCAAGTCATCGTCATTTTATAAAAGAAATTTTTACACACATGCAACATAAATTTTCATGTATTACATCACATACACTTTTTTCACACTCTATAATATAAATTTTGTAAAGAACATATGTGTGGTGTAATATTTAAAAAATTATATGGCATGCATGTAAATGTCCCTTTATAAAATTATAACAAAAAAAGACCTTCGCTCAATATTATTATGGGGCATTTATCTGCATGCCACACAAAGTTTTTAAAATTACGTCACACATTTTCTTCACAAAATTTACACTATGAATTGTGAAGAAAGTGTGTGTGGTGTAATACATGCAGTTTTATGTGGCATGTGGGTAATTATTCCTATTATATATTAGAAGGTACATAAAAGAATTGATGGTATTGCTGGTGCTAGCATTGATTTTTCTTTTTTGTTTTATTGGTGTTAGTACTGGATTTTTACAGTTAACTATAATACATAATAAAAAAAATAGCTCAATGTTATTTAAATATTATTTTCTAATAATAATTTATAATTTTTAAAATTATTTATGTATGTTATTAAATTAAATATTTATTTTCTCTAAATAGTATCATAGAATATTAAAATATCATTAAATTAAACTTTAACTTAAAAAATTTTGAAAATATAATGTGTAAGCAAAATCAGGGTTTAGATAATCTTCACAATATTAATTAACTGTCACTATACTCTACTCAAAAATAAAATTTTAAATATTAGAAATAGAAATTTTCATGGTATATATACATACATATATATATATATATATATATACATATATGTCATCATGCAGATGAATTTCTTAATTTAGACAAAAAAAGAAGTAAATGGTACCATAAAATAAAAGCTGAAGGATTGATGTTCTGAAGGATAGGATGCCTCTCCGCAAGCCGGGGACATTCTTTTATAGAGAGTGCAAGCTAGCTCGTGTGCGTTGTCTTATATTATTGCGTCTTTAGTGCGCTGTCTTGCATTATTACGCCTTTATTAAATTATTATTATTGCTGATAATTCTTCCTTTATGTGCTGGCTGTACTGAGATGCTCCTTTGAGTTATTGCTCTGGGTCCACCATTCTTTCGTGATTAAGATTCTTGCTATTCTTATCTAGAGAATATTTCTTTAAATGGATTAATCTGATTGTAGAGAAATATTATTCGGGGTATAGTAAAGACCCCAATTTGTATATCTTTAAGTAATTCTTCTGTTTGAGGTCCTCACTGAAATTCTAATTCGTTGTTTTTCGTATCAATCTCTGTGAGATTATCTTTATCATAGATCATAATGCAGCCATTACAAATAAATTTATAATTTTGACGTTCTTGGTAAACTGATAATGATTCTGATAGATTTATTTTTTGTTCAAAATTGCCAAAAAATTCTTTTACTGATGGTTTCCCTCTAGTTTTTTGCCGGGTCATTCTCCAAATTTGAAAAACTGGATATACCAGATATTCATATGATTTAACAAATGTTGAAATTATCTCAAATTTCAAAATTCTGTCATATAATAGTTCTGTGGTAAATATAACTGTCTTTATAATCTGAGGTAATCCCTTCCATATGTCATAATTATGTGTGTCAATAATAATTTTTCTGACTATAGCTAATTCTATTGGTCATTCCATATTGTTTTAGAATGCTAAGAACAGTCAATGTCTTCCGTCTGGTAGACTAATTAATGATTCCTTTAGTAAATATGGTAAAGTTTTATCTTCATATATATTATCAACAGTTCTGTTCTGCAAATCTTTAGGTAGCATTGTCAAGACCTTTTTCAGGCATTCTTTTCTTTTAGCTTTTTTCATACGAGGAAAATTGATATTTTTGAATGGCTTATAAAATATAAATCACCATATTACTTTGGATGATATTCTTCACATTTTTTAAGAAGATATTGAGAAAATTCTTCTTCTTTTTTAAGCTTTTTTGTTATATTATGGAGAGAATATTTCATATTATAAATGTAAGATATTATTTCTCGAATATTATATATTATGGAGGAATTATGCTTAGTCTTATTATTTTTCAGATGTTATTTATAATATTATATGTCTTAGAAGACATTGGAATATAGGACTTATAATTACTAGTACTTCCCACTAGTGCTGATATTACTTGTTGATTATATTTATCAAGAAAAACTATATTTAGGTTACTTCTTTGAAGGACATATTCTTTTTATATATTTTTGAGGAAGAAATATTATGACTTTTGTGGAAAAATATTATGAACCAGATATTTACCGGATTTGTCATTGCTCCTACAATTATATAAAGAAATTCTATATATTTTCTCTGGAAAGAAAGTCAGCTAAAATATTAGTAAGTCCAGGATTAAAATAAATTTCGTAACTATATTCATCTAAATTTAATAGCTATCTTATTTGTCAACTATTATTATCATATTTTTTTATATAATGATATAATTCTTTATTATTATGTGAAACTTGATGGGTAAGAACCAAAATTTAAAATTTTTAACAGATTTTAAAATTACTATAAATTCTTTTTCATATATTGAATAATTTATTTCTAATTTTGTGAATTTTCTGGAAGCATATCCAACAATTTCATTTTGATATGTGATTAGTACTCCTGCCCAATAATAATTACTAACATCTATATAGAGTATTAATTGATCATGTTTTGTAAGAATTGTAGTTTTAGGTGTTTTGTTGATTATTATTTTAAGATATTTAATTTCTTGTTTTTTATTTACATTTAATTGTATTTTTATTTTATCAGTTTTCCATCTAGATATTATTTTTTCATTATTCTTCTTATATTTTCTATTAATTTCATTTAGTTTTTCTTGTGAATGTTTAGTATGTTGACTTAATCTAGGTAAATATTTTTTTCTGTAATTTAATCAAGGTAAATATTTGTCTACAATCAGATTAATCCACTTAAATAAATATTCTCGAGATAATAATAGCAAGAATCTTAACTATAAAAGCATAATGGGCCCGAAGCAATAACTCGAAAAAGCATCTCAGTACAGTCAGCACATAAAGGAGGAATTATCAGCAATAATAAAATAAATGCACAATAATGCAAGACAGTGCACTAAATGCGCAATAATGCAATACGACGCACACAAGTCAGCTTGCAAAATCTCTCTATAAAAGGATGACCCCAGGCTTGTGGAGAGGCATCGTATCCTTCAGAGTTCGTTCGCAGTAGAGAGGGAGGGATAGACTGGGCACCGCCAACAGGTGGTGGCAGCCCGGAGGGCACCATTTTTCGAAAGATCGAAGAATCCCAGGTAAATAAACTAATTGAGGATTCCTTTCTCCTCAAATATTCACTGGCATAGCTGGGAATAAGAAAAATGAGCCCAAACTAAAGATTGAATCCCTGAATTTCCTTTTCCAGTTTCCAAGCAACTGAACAGCCCCAACCCCGAATCCTTCCTTTTTATCCGTTTTCGTGCTACCTTTTGTTATGCCCTTAGTAATAAAGGAATTACGTAAATGTTGGATTTCTGCATTATCACCTGCCTACAATACACCAAAATATGTTTCCTTTTAAGAATCATGATTTCTAATATATATTTTGTAATTATGATTTAGTTTACATATTGCCATGCATGTAAAACGATTCTCTATTAAAGAGATTTAATTACATATCATCTTGTAATATGGACTCCTCATTGTAAAAGAGAGATCCTAACAATTGAACAATGCAAGGAATTATTTTTCTCCTTCAACATTATTCTCCCTCTCTCTCTCTCTATATATATATAATATCTTTCAACACTTAGAAGCAGCAGGAAAGGAACGATTCGTATATCCAACACTAAAAGTATACTATAAAAATTAAGCAAAAACAGCAAAAGAACAAAACGGAGAACCTCGGATGCATCCTGCCACAACCTGATTCCCCTTGATGCAGAATAATATTAAGCTTACTTCTTCCACATCACCCATCAAATGCCCAAGCAAAGCTTTTATGAAGCCCGAATGAAATAGAGCCGGCCGGAATAGCCCCCGGCGATCTACCAGGGCAGAGCCATGCCCAATCTGGCAATAAACCCATTTCTCAAAAGCTAATTACTACGAGGGGAAACAATAAGAACAGAAAAAACACGATCCTAAAACCATAACGACGTACCACGGATGGATCAGAGAAACTCACTCGCGCCTCTATTAGCTCCAGTAGCAAACACGAAGCTCATTCCCAGACAGCATATCTCCCTCCAAGGTTACTGCTCAAACTAGCAGATTAAGCAGTGGAAAACCGCAGGAAGAAATTAATCTCCCTCCACGGCCACTGCTCAAACTAGCAGATTAAACGTAGGGTTAGGGTTTCCTTCACGCCGGAAACTCAAGCTGCATCCAACCCTTGATCGTTTCCTCTCTCTCTCTCTCTCTCTCTCTCTCTCTCTCTCTCTCTCTCTCTTTCTTTCTCGTAGAACAGTGAACAAAGATGAGAGAGCTTATAGACTACCGACGGACTTTAAAATCCATGAAATATGATATTATATATTTAATAAATAAATTCATAAATTTATATATAAAACAAACATAGATAGTTTAATAATTATAGATACTCATAATGAATTACATGTCTTAGAATTTAAAATCATTTATAGCAATGAAAGAAGTACATTTGATATGTTAATAGGACAAGATATATTACAAAAATATTAACCCTTGCAAATTAATTATGAAACAATACAGTTAAAAATTAAAGAACAAACAACACATTAAAAAAGCTAAAGAATGTAATTTACACACTCTAACCACCACGCCCTCCCTGTGATTGACTGTCACGCACCGATTGAGACAAATTTCTTTGAAAAAGATCTCACAGCATATTCACAATTTAAAAAACAATAAATATTAATATTACTATATATATTATAATCTTCTGTGTTTCTTTAATTAAATTAAAATTAATCATATTAATCATCTTCAAGAAAATAATTAATCATATTAATATTAAATTATTCATATTACATTAGAGTAATTCATCCAAATTTTTAAAATCTTCAATTTTATTAATTTTTTTAAAGATTCATGATCAATTTTTATGACTATAATACTTGTAAATAATTTTTAAAAATATATATAATATAATATTTCTATCACTCATCCTAATTTTTAAAATCTGCAATTTTGTTGATATATACTTCTAGTGATTCATGATTGAATCTTTATGACTATAATATTTGTAAATAATTTATTTCCTTAAGTTCATGCTCTAAGGACATTATTCTGAATATTTATTGCTAAAACTCATACGTTTTTCTGTAATTATGTCTGAACCTCCTAAAAGGCTAGAAGAGCCGTGAAATGGAGCTGATCAAAGGCAATCCTAAAAAGATTGGATAAATATTGGTTTAGGTCTTAGGTACCAAGTAACATCATGTTTAAAAGATAAAGTTTTATATAGATGCTTATAATCTTTAGACTTAAATTTTTAACAAGATCAAAAAATATTTAATGATTTTGCTTACTACGACTGAAAATAGTAGTTTAACAGAAAAAATTGAAAAATATTTTTTAAACAATATAAAAATGAATTTGAAATTAAAAATAAATATATTAAAGAAATAAATGGAACAAACTTAGCAACTAATTTTAAATTAATCATAGAAATGATAAATAAAGTCTACAAAATTTTACAAATTCAAACTAATAATATGATTGAAACTAAAGAAAACATACAAACTATAATTAATGAAATCAAAAAATCAAATAACCTTAAATATAAGAAAAATATAGAGATTATAAAGAAAAATATTATCATTAGATGAATATTTCGATAAATAAAAAGCAAGTTGATAAAATTCATGATAAAATTGAATATATAAATATAATTAATGAAATAACTTTATTAGAAGATTTTAAAATTTTTGAAGAACTGTATAATCTTTTCTTAATAAATAAACAAATTTTGCAAGAAAAAAATTAAGGATTATATAAATGAATCTTCTACAGACAAATTAATTGTCATTCAAGAAAATATATAGAGATAAAGAAGAAAGTTTTAGATTATATGATTATAAACTCGAACATGAATTATATTCTTCGAAAAATATGTCGAGACAGAAGATGACTACAATATAGAACTATAATATAGATGACAATCAGAAGATACAAGCAAAAGATGACTATATAGAACTATTTTTTTCCTATATCTATATATGCAAAGATTTTCTTATGACATGATTATAGGAATGAATGTACTAAACTAATATCTACCCATTATCATATATAAAATATATTATACTTTCACTATATAATAAAAGATATTAAAATTCCTAGAATATTTAATTATCTAAAACTTGTTAGAATGAATTATAAACCAGAAGCATTATTATTAATCGAAACTTATAAACTTAGATATACGGAATCTTTATAGAAATTATTTATTAAAAATCCTTTATTACACTTTAATAGAAGTCCAATATTTTATAAATTAATCACTTTAGATGATAAAAAAAATTATAAGAGTACAACCCTTAGTATATTCTATTCAAGACACAGAAGAATTTAGAAAATAAATTTCGAAGTTAAAACAAATAAGATTAATAGAAAATTCTACTAGCCCTCATTCATCTCCAGCATTTATGGTAAGAAAATCATTCTGAAGAAAAAAAAGAAAAAGCTAGAATGATTTTAAATTATAAAAAATTAAATGATAATCTTAAATTTGATGAATTTTTCATTCCAAGTTCCGAAAATATTTTAAAAAATATTAGTGGTGCAAAATAGTTTGGGGTAAATTCGATGCTAAATCAGATTTTTGGCAAATAAAAATAAAAGATGAAAGTTCAAAAGAATTAACAGCATTCTCTACTCCCTTTGAACACTTACAATAGAAAGTAATGCCCTTCGGACTAAAAAATACACCCCAAATATTTCAACAATGGATGAATTCAATATTTTCACTGTATAATTAATTTATTCTAGTATATATAGATAATATACTTGTCTTCTCTATTGATTATGAACATCTTAAATATTTAAAAATAGCCAAACATTTATTTATACAACATGAAATTATTTTAGGTAAAAATAAAATAGAATTATGTAAACAAAGAAATGAATATTTAGGTAAAATTATTGATCAAGGAGAAATAACATTACAAGAATATATAATCGAGAAATTCTCTGATACTTTTGACACTTTAAAACAATTACAAAGCTTTTTAGGCAAAGTAAATTATGGAAGAAAATATTTACATAGATTAAGTCAACATACTAAACATTTACAGGAAAAACTAAATAAAATTAATAGAAAATATAAGAAGAATAATAAAAAAATAATATCTAGATGGAAAATTGATAAAATAAAAATATAATTAAATAAAAATGAAAAACAAGAAATTAAATATCTTAAAATAATAGTCAATAAAATACATAAAAGTGTAATTACTACTAAATATGATCAATTAATATTCTATATAGATGCTAGTATAGAGTATTAATTACTTAGAAAATTAAGAAATTATTCTAAGACTAGCGTCTTTTATTTTTATTTACCAAAAACCTGATTTAGCATCGAATTTACTAAACTATTTTGCACCACCAATATTTTTTAAAATATTTTTGGTACTTGGAATGAAAAATTCATCAAATTTAAGATTATTATTTAATTTTTTATAATTTATAATCATTTTAGTTTTTTCTTTTTTTTCTTCAGAATGATTTCTTACCATAAATGCTGGAGATGAATGAGGGCTAGTAGAATTTTATATTAATCCTATTTATTTTAACTCTGAAATTTAGTTTTTAAATTCTGTTGTGTCTTTAATAAAATATACTAAGGGGGCATTTGGCTCAATGTTATCTTGATGTTATGTTATGTTATCTAGTGAAAATAATTATTTAGTTTAATGACATCTATAAATAATCTTCTATGAGATTATAGAATTATTAATTAAAAGATAACAGCTAAATTATATAATATAACACCAAGATAATAACGAATCAAATACCCCCTAAGAGTTTTACTCTTATAATTTTTTTATCATCTAAAGTGGTTAATTTATAAAATCTTGGACTTCTGTTAAGTGTAATAAAGGATTTTCATAAAATAATTCCTGTAAAGATTCCATATATCTAAGTTTATACTTTTCGATTAATGATAATGCCTCTGATTTATAATTCGTTCTAACAAGTTTTAGATGATTAAATATTCTAAAGATTTTAATTATCTTTTATTGTATAGTGAAAGTATAATATATTTTATATATGGTAATGGGTAAATATTAGTTTAGTACATCTATTTCTGTAATCATGTCAAAAGAAAAATCTTTACATATATAGATATAGGGAAAAAAATAGTTTTATATAGTTATTTTCTGCTTGTAATTTTAATGTTATATTTTTGACATATCGTAAAATGTCCATAGTACTATTTATTCCGATAAAAGAAACTCTTTTTTCTAATTTTACAGAAAAATTTTCTACCCAAAGTTCGTTAATTATGCTTCTTATAGCACCACTATAATCCACTTAAAGAAATATTCTCCAGATACATATATGTCATGAATTTCTTAATTTAGACAAAAAAAGAAGTAAATGGCTTTGTTATTATATTTTATTTTTATACGTGATGGAATTTCTCCTATCCCAAAAAAGGAAGAAGTTTTATAAATAAATCAAATAAAGTAAAAAAATTAAATTTAAATTAAAAAAAAAACAGTAGGAAGCTCTCTACATAGATTACATATAAGTCCGTCAAAGATTTAAGCTAAAATGTGTTGGTCTCTCAGTTTTGAGGCTTATTATAACTTTTTAATTTAACCTTCTTTGTCAAAATCTCTGTAGTTAATTACTTATTTAAATATTATTAATATTTAATCACAATAATAGCAAACAATTATAATTTTATGTTTTTATGTTTGTTGATAGCTCCATTATATATAGCACAATATAATTTATTTCTTGTTTTATAACATGGTATTACAAAAATTCTTTTTTTTTCCTTGGTCAATTATACTAATTGATAGAGTTAAATAATCAAATAAATTAAAAATTAAGATGTTTGATCTACCAATTCATGAAAATTATAACTATTCTTCATTTAAATGTTCTAAACATTAATAATTTGAATAAATTGATTTTTTAAAAATTTAAGGATGAAAAAATTATGCGTCTCCAGATGGAAGGATCAATTTGCATTTTACATGAAGATCTATGCTACATAAAAATTAATTATTTTTAGTGAACGAAATAAATTAAAAATGGATAATTCCATCTTTTAAGTAATTCAACAAAAATAAAAATGTGTAATTTGGATCTTTCTCATTCAAAATTATTTTTACATGGATCTTTTTTTAATTTCCCAAGACTTCTTCATCACAGCTTGTTAGCAAACGGGCAGATCATCGGAGTCAAGAAGTGGCGGCGCCGCCAGCCGCCGACGCCGCCATCTTTTTCAGGCTCTGCTGATGGTAGACCTGCCTCAGCCTTTCTATCTCCTTCTTCAGAGCTTCTTGGTGGGCTGTATGTTCGAAAAAATTAACATTAGGCCCTGTTTGTCTCGGAGTTTAAAATTAATATGGTTTAATTTTAACCAACACATCACATCACACATGAAATTTAATATTAAAAATTAAATTTATTTCACATCCTACATATATTACTAAAATAATAACTAACTTATATCACATCCCTCACATATTCCAACATAATAACTAACTTTATTTTACATCCCTCACATATTCCAACATAATAACTAACTTTATTTTACATCATTCACAACTTTCAATAAAAAAATATCTCTATTCAAATTTAATTTTAACCTTCTTAAATTTAATCTTACAAACAAACACACAGAAGTTCAGTCATATATTCAACTATCAACATCTCCTATTTGTAGCTGTGGAAATTACAAATTAATTTAGGGCAATTACACTAAGGTTCCTGAGTCTAACACTTAATAACGCACAAGTTGACATTTTTATAATAATATTGGGTTCCTGAGTTTTAATAAATTATCAAATAGGTTTTTTTTATTTTTTTTTATTAAAATTTTTTAGAATTACCATTTACCCCATGCCCCCCTCAGAGGGCAAGGGGTAAAATGATAATTTAAAAAAATTAATAATAAAAAAAGACTCATTTGATAATTTATTAAAACTTAAGGACCCCAATGTTATAATTTTAAAAATGTGGACCAAAGTGTTAAAAGTGTTAAACTCAGAGACCTGGATGTAATTTGTCCATTACTTTAAATTAGAAGAATTCATGAATGAGGATATTGCAAAGAGTAAATTTTTAAGAAAATAATCAAATATTTTAAGCAATGTACAATAATCCGATCTTTACACCGATGTCGGAAGGCCAATTGGTCTATGAGTTACTAACTTTATACTGCTCGAATGAACTAATTATAAAATATTTGTGTAAGAGATGAAGATCACAATGCATAAATTAATAAATTCATGAATAACTAATTTATATGAAAATTATGACTCTGGTATAAATGATTAGAGTTAAATTCAGTGAAATCTTATGTTAATTAAAACATCTTTTTGAGTTTAATTTTTTGGTGTTATATATCTTTTGCCAAACTAATTTTTGCATGGGGGTGTTTAATTTTTTTATAACAGATTGTTATTCTTTCTTCTATTGGAATGGTTAATTGAAACTTTGGTCCTTTTCATAGTAGTATTAATTAATGGCAAATTGCAGTTCAGATATTAGAGGATGAAATATTATCTTAACAATATATTATGTTATGTTATTTATATATTTTTATATTAAAATATCAATTTTTGAGTGACATGAAATACAATAAATACATAAAATAAAAAGTATTTTAATAAATAAATATATCAAATAGTACAATAAACAAATATAATAAATAAAATATTGTCTTCTGTGTTCAGTTATTATACTCTTGTGCTGGATATGATTTCTAGGGTTTACGTAGAGATTCTTAATTTTTTATTGTTTCTTTCTAATAAGTTTAATTATAGTTTCTTTTGTAGTTAAATAATTTTATGTAATCTTTTAAACTTTTAAAAATAATTAGATGATATTGATGGAAAAGTTTGTTCACAAGACGTCCCAAAAAAATTAATGAGAAAAAAAAAACGTGTTTTTGTTGACATTAAAACAAAAAAGAGAGAAAACAAAGAATGAAACTGAAAAAAAAAAAAAAAGAAATAAAAATTTAAGTTGGTTCAAAGAGATTCACCAACATCCACCACTCTGCCAAGCTGAAAAGGCTTCACTATGAAAGAAAAAGTATGTTGACTAGTAGTTCTTGCATTAGAAGAGTATGTATAATATTGTATAGCAGTATTTATAAAGCAGTTGAAATGTCAACGTACCGCTATAAAAAATTTGCAATTGTAACAATTTTGACAGTTAATCTACTGATTGCAGACTTGAGTACTTGGCCATATCGATGGCTAAGATGCGAGTACAAATTTTTTTATAAATATATAGATGAATTTAGTGAGTTCTTGGGATTGAATTCGAATAACGGGTGCCATATTAACAGTGAGGGTGTTTTGTGTATTACATTTTTCCGAAAGTATTTAGGGTACATATTTACGTTAGTTTTCATAATTTTTTTAGTATTTAGACCCGAAGAGATAACTTGATTTGCTCTAGTGGATAAGATGATTGCAATCCAGCACACACAAGAATAGGACATGATCAGTATTAATGGTCCACGTGCATTGATATATAGGAATGAGAATGAATTGATTTGTTATTATCATGTTTAAATATAATGATATTTAACTAAATAAATAATAATTAAGAGATAGTGCAAATATGTATACATATATATATATATATATATACTTATATATTTATTTATTTATTTATAATATTGAACTAAATGTCTTCTTAATAAATTATATTTTTGCAAAATAGTATACTAATTTTAATTATAATGACATATAACAAGTAAAAATAATTATTTTATCGGGTTAATTATTTTTTGATATACATATATATGGAGATTTACATACAGAACACTGAATTTATTTATATGATATGTGTAATATTTATTAAAAGATGATGAAATATATAATTTGTAATGAATTCAGTGTTTTATATGTAAATATCATATATATATATATATATATATATATATATATGAAATAAAATTAATTTTTTATTTAAAAATATATTTATGATGAGAGAAAGTGGAGAAGAATGCTGCGTTCACCTTCTTTGAAGATCTTGTCCTGTGCCAGGGCGGCGATCCGCTGCTTGAGGTGGCTGTTGCCTGCGGTCAGACTCGAGCGGTGGTGGTCCAGGAACGCGACACGTGGCGACAAAGATGACACGTCCTTCTAAAAATTAAATAAATATTCATTCCAAAAAAATAAAAAGTATTTTTTGATATAAATATTAAAAATAAAGTGGAACTTGATCATGTTCATTCACTCATACCTGCAACATCGTCACGCTTCTCTCAAGCTCAGAGATGTACTGCAATTTTCTCACTCTGGATCGCTGCGCCGACTGCCGGTTTGCTAAAATTCTCTTCACCCTCTTGGGGTCGATGAAGGGATGTGGAGTGGCATCCATCGCCGCCGGCGGTGGCGGCGGCGGCGGTGGCGTCTTAGCCAGCTCCGCATTGCAGGGGCTCTGAACCTCCGAGGGATCGTCCGCCGGCGCAGGATTTGATGATGATGACGGCCGGGGCGGCAGCGGCTTGTCGTCATTGATGCTGTTGCGATCCGACAGGGTGGACGGCGCTGCCGAGGAAGACGGAGGCCAGTCGTGGGGGAACATTGACAGGTGCTGCTCGTCGCAGAGGCGGTTGAGAGACGAGGAGGAGGATGCAGGCGGTGCGGCGGAGGCTTCCGGCTGGGATCCGGCGGCAGCTTCTAGGGAGGAGATGGGGTCGCTTACGGTGCGGAAAAGAGTGCCGCTCTTGGCCGAGGCGACGTCGAAGAACTCATCGACCAACGAGGGCAGCGCCGGGGCCGTGGTGGTGGCGGCGGCGGCGAACGTGGGGAAGAAGGATGACATGGAATGGTGGGGGTTGGCGGGGGGCCAGTTGGAGGGAAGAGGGATGGTGGTGGGGATTTTGGGAGGCAGATGTGCCATTGGTGATCGTTTCTTCGGTGGAAGGAGACCCAAAAGGAGCAATTGCGAGCTGGGAATTAGAAGATGAAGATGGAGGATGTCAAGAATAGGAAGAAGAGGCCGGTGGTTGGGGAGCTCGCTCTGATCCCTCCGCTGTTTTTTTTTTTAAAAGATATAAAAAATTAATAACTATTAATCTTCCGATTTCTTCGGAGTTGTCTGGCGGAAAATTTCGTTAAGAAACGGAATTGAGAGAGAACGGGAAAGAAGATGATGAGAGAGAGAGAGAGAGAGAGAGAGAGAGAGAGAACATGGCCACATGGATCCATTGATCATCAAGAGAGAAAGAGAGAAAAAAGTTTCCAACAAAAAATAAAAAATAAAAAAGAGGAATTCCATATATATATATATATATATATATATATATAAATTAAGCTTCTAAATAAATTAGGGATAATTACCTACATGGCACACAATTTAATTTTATTTATATTTTATTCATCCATTCTTAGTTAATTACACTATGCACACTCAAAATATTACAAAATCTTACATACACACATTTGAGTTAAAACTTAATCAAATCTATTTGAAAAAAAATATATTCTATTAGTAAATCATTAAAATTATATTTTACTCTTAATGATACATATTTTTCTCTTCCTCAATACCATACTAAAGCGCTGATTTGCCCTAAAATCAATTCACGTCACAGATATCTCCTTCCTTTGCCGCCACCTAAATATTAAGGTTTTAAGATTTTTTACTCAAAATATATTTAAATATTCTTAAAATAATATGATGAACGGCTCCGATTTGTTGTAATCTAACTATAGTTAGGTTATTGAAAAATTATGATTACTCATTATAATAGAAATAAGTTAAAATGTGTATATGTAAGATTTTATAATGTTTTGAGTGTGCATAGTATAATTAATTAAGAATAGATGGGTAAGACATAAATAAAATTAAATTGTGTGGCATGTAGTTAATTATTCTAATAAATTAATAATCAATTAATCAATTATAATTTAAAATTTTAATTCATTAAATTATTTAATGAATTAAAATTTAATCTATTGAATAATTAAATAAATTAGAATTCCAAATTAGGATTAATGAATTTATTAGTTAATTATTAAAACCACAATAGTGTGCATTTATTCAGCTTCTCCTTTGCCGCCATATTAAAAATTGTATATCTGAAGAGCAAGAGGAGCCTTTTAATAATTGATGAAAAGTGAAAAATATTTAAGTAATATTTTTTCCCCTAAAATTTAAATAAATTATTAAAATAATCTGCATGAAATCTTCCAATCAAACTTACGGATTACTTTGAAAAAACTAATGAGACTTAAAATCCTAAATGCTAATTTTTTAAAATTTTAATGCTATTTAATATTATTTTTTAATCTCAAAAATTGTATGATATTTACTCAAGAAACAGTACTACGTAGCCTGATAAAGTAATTCTCATAAGTACTAAAATCTTTAGATAATAAATGTATTTATTAAATAAGAGAATTATTTAATGTATAAAATATCTATCTTTTAAATAATATTAGAAAAATTTGTATCTGTCACTCCAAAAAAAATATTATTTAAATTTATAAGCAGCATCCCCACACTAAATATTTGTTCAGAATATTTGTTCAAGGGTGTCATCTGTAAATATTCAAGGTGTGCAACCTATAAATATTTAATTTAGAGAATAATACCTATACCAAAGACTTCATTAAGAATAACAAATGCAAATCATTATCATAACAGGATCTAAAAAACTTTGACAAGTGCCATTTTTTAAACACAAATAATATTTTATTAATTTTAAAAATTTATTATAAATTTTAGTAACTTTATTTCACATCTAATGTAAATTTTAATTTTAAAAATCAACTTTATCCTATATCAATATTTCCCCATGCATTCTTCCTATGAACTACAAAATTAACTTTTGTCCATAATTTTAGGTTTCGATTGAAACACGAAAGTTTCAATAGTTTCATTTCAATTTCGGCAAAATCTAATTTAAAATTGAGCCTTATTTTCAGTTTCAGCAGAAATTCTTTTGCGTTTAATACAAAAAAATTTAAATTTTTCATAAAATATTTAAAAAGTCCTTGACAAATATTTATACCAAAATTTTTGAAACTAAAATTAAGGAAACCATCAAAATTATTGAAATCGATACTTTCAACTTGAGATCAAAATAAAAACTGAAACAGAATTTTAAAATCTTAGTTTGGACCATATAATAAATAGAGTTTAAGTATATATGAATTTTAAATGTCGTTATCATAATGTTCATTATAAATAGACTAATATTATAAATATTATATAAGTGACAATTTTTTTTATTTTCATATATGTGGCAAAATTTATAGACTTAAATGGAACCAATTACAAAGTGGCCATATAAATTAACAAAATTTTCACTTTTTAGATATCCTTGCCTCTATAAACCATGGTTGATTGCATTTAGAAATTTCAAATAACTAATATCTTGAATATTAGATTTATAAAAATATCGAGTTTCGGATGTGGTTAGCGAAAGAAAAGTTTAAAGAGTGTTTTTTTTAATGAAAAAAGAGTGTTGGGATCAATTTAATATCATATTATTTTAAAAAAATTACGTGTATTACATTGAAGTACTAAACACTTCTAGGTTGAAGCTTTCTTTTATCTTGTACTGTGCTTTAATGGGCCAATTTTTTAGCGGGCCACTATATTTTGGCCCAAATTAGTTTTTTTTTCTATTGTCGGCCCAAATTGGTTTTGCTTCAAAAAGTTTAAATGCTTTGGGTATTGTATTAACATTAGCCAATCTACCAATAATTCCACGGGCTTTGCTAAATATTTCACTAAAATTATTTTTTTTTTTAAAAGTTAAAGAGTTAGTTTTCAATAATTTTTTAAATATAATAAACTTAAATATATAATCAAAACTCAAATAAAATTTAGTTCGCGAGAATCCTAAAAAATTAATAAAATATTACTAAAAATGTTTCAATAAAATTTTAATATTTTAATTATGGGATAATTACCTGCATGCCATACCATTTCACTTTATTTATGCGTTACCCATCCATTCTTAGTTAATTACGCTATGCACACTCAAAATATTATAAAATTTTACATACACACACTTAAGTTAAAATTTAGTTAAAATCTATTTGAAAAAAAAATATTTCGTTAGTAAATCATTAAAATTACATTTTTACCCTTAATATTATAATTTTTTTCTTCCTCGATGTCACACTAAAGCGCTGATCTGTCCTAAAATCAATTCACAACCCTGATATTTCCTTCCCTTACCACAACCTAAACATCAAAGTTTTAAGATTTTCACTCAAAATATATTTAAATATCCTTAAAATAATATGATGAACGGTTCAGATTTTTTGTAACCTAACTATAGTTATGTTATTGAAAAATTATAATTGCTCATTATAATGAAAATAAGTGAAAGTGTGTGTATGTAAGATTTTATACTGTTTTGAGTGGCATAGCGTAATTAACTAAGAATAGATGGGTAACGCATAAATAAAGCAAAATAGTGTGACATGTAGGTAATTATCCTTTTAATTATTTAGCCATCACTGTTTTAGCCACGAACCATACTAGGTTGTATGCCATATTAAACCTTCTGTTATCGACTTACCTGAAACCTTAAGCTTGAAGTCATTGCTCAGAGATAATTTTATATTCTAACATATCATTTAATGCGCAAGCTTAATTATTTATTTCACAAAGTGAAGTTCAGCATAGGTATTTTTTAAATCTTAGGAATAAATAAGAGTCACCAGAGTTCAAAAGTTAAACATCTTAACGTTGATCCTGTGTCAATTCTTCAATTACCAAATAACTTAAGAGCTAAAGCTTGTACATGATGCAAGAATAATTTTATATGCTAACAGACTGCTCACGCGCGAGCTTTTTTGCGGTGGAGTTCAACTTATACATTTTTTAACCAATGCTAGGGATAAATGAGATTTACTAAGATACAAACTTAGATCCTCTTAGTTCTTGATGTAATATTAAATATGTGGATATGATTCTGAAATAATTTTATATTTTAACAAGCTTTAAGTATGATCTTCACCACTAACATTTTCCCAAGGTAAAATTTTGGATATTTATTTGTAAATTATTTCTTTCTTATTTTATCATTAATTCATTAATGTGTAAGATCATAGAAATTAAGCATTAATGTCCTGTTTGGCGCGAGGACCAAATCAGGACCAAAGTGATACTAATTTAAAAAATAACAATAATAATAATAAATAAATTTTTTTAATCATTCTACACAAATTCTAATATAAAAAATATTATTTTGCTTCATATACTCAATAATTTTTAATAAAAATATATACTTTATTTCACATCCTAGACCAAAATATTCGAATCGAGAATTTTGGTCTAGGATGTAAAATAAAATTAATTTTTTTATTGAAAATTATTGAATATGTGAAGTAAAATAATATTTTTTTTATATTAGAATTTGTGTAGAATGATTAAAAATTTATTTATTATTATTGTTGTTGTTTTTTAAATTAATATCATTTTGGTCCTGATTTGATCCTGATTTAGTATGCAGCTTAAGTCCAATTTTGAACAACTTGCTATAATATTTCTTTTTTAACCTGTAAAATGTCTGGCAGAAATCTTTTTCCACAAAGTTGCTTTTTTATAACTATATCATAATTTTGTTATACAAGTGCAACAAAACAATTTTTTAGCAAAAAAAAAAAAAAATTGATCTTCAGCAAAAAGAAAGAAACTTTACTTCAGTTTTGAGTTAGTTAAAATTACAAACTCATATAAGATAATTCGTAAATTTATTTAATTAAATTATACTTACTTAGAACAAAGGGATCATTTGATTCAATGTTATCTTAATATTATTTTAGATCATGACATCTAACACGGCATTTAGTTAAAAATTATTTTGATGTTATGCAGTATTATTTAAAAAAAAACTGATTGTTAGTTTGCTTTAATAATTTATGCAAATAATTTTTTAAAAAAATATAAAATTATCACTAAAAAGATGACATTTAGGAAGTATTATGTTATCAAGATATCATTTTTTAAATGATAATTTTATAATTTTTAATAATATTATCTACACTTTTTATAAAAAATGGAATATTTACATGTAAGATATAGAATTCTGAAACATTTATAAGTTTTGTAGCAAGTTTTGAAAAAATTAATGAAAATTTTACTAAACTTTAAATCTTAATTCTTAAAATTTAAAAATAAAACGTAAAACTATAAACTTAAACATCTAAGTTACTCTTACACTAAATCTTAAACTCTCAGCCTTAAATATTAAAACATAAATCCTCAAAATAAAAGTTTTAATTATTATTAATTAACTTTAAGTAATTTAGTTTAAATTAGTGATACAAGAAAAATTTTCATAGAGTTATGAACTGTATATAATAGAATACTTTTTATAAAAATTAGAATGAAATCAATAATTTTTTCAAAATTCTATATCTTGTATGCAATTATTTTTTAAAAAATGTTGATATTTTATTAAGTCAAATAATTATTTTTTCTATATAATATAATATAACATTAACATAACATTAAATTAAATAAATATTATATCATATTATTTAAATGTGTGCACCATTTTAGTAACAAGTTTATATTTTTTTATAAAATTACTTACACATATTATTATATTAAATAATTATTTTTAAAATATCATAATATGTATTAAGATAATATTAAATCAAACATTAGAGAACAGAAAAGAGAATGAGATAAAGATATATGTTGTGCCCTTAAGATTTCCACAGTAGCAGAGAAAGAGACCCATCCTCAGCAGCCTCAAACAAAGAAAAAGATGGGCAAATGGCACTCTTTAAAAACCCCATCTTTTATTCTCCTAATTTGGCAAGCTCGCTGAAACAAGGAAATAGACCACTCAATTCCCAATAATACAGCAATCAATCACCACTGCTCGCCCTCTCCCTGTCGCCATGAAAATGGCATCTTCAAGCTCAACCACTTCAACAATGGCGGAAAGTCATAAACAAATTACAAGAACTGAACAACAACAACAACAACAACAACAAATATATAGTAACAGAGCAGAACAGATCGGAACAGTCAGGAGAGTTGATTTCGGTCAATAGTGAGAAGAAGAGGAAGCGGCGGCGTCTCCGCCTTCCTCCTCCCCTCCCTGGCTCCTCGCAGGGAAATGGAACCCAGAGAACCCAACAACATCGCCGGTGATCGGAACCAGCGAGGTTGAGCTCGAGCGGAAGGCTGCCATAGGCATCTGGTAACCGGATGCGGCAGCGAGCGCCGTCGGTTCTGCCCAGGGGCGAATCGAAGGCGGGTTACTGGACTGAAGGGGACCCCACTGTGTGAGAAGCTGGCTCTGAAACAGCTGCGGCGGCCAACCATACAAGGATCCACCGGCGCCGATGCCGGATGTACCGGCGCCGAAGGTTAGAAGGGGTTGCTGGGCAGCAATATTGCGGTTCTGCTGATGGTGAAAGATCACTGGGTCTTGGTAGGATTGGAGAGAAAGGCGAAGGTCACCGCTGCGGTTGCCGGAGGCGGGGGCGGCAACGGCTTCGCCTTCGACGACGTGGGAAAGAAGGTCTGGAGCTGATGAGTAAACGTGGTAACCGACAGAAGCGCGAGAAGAGGAAGCTGCGCCGGCCATGGGGAAGAAGGACTTGAGGGTATCGGCGATTGAATCCGAATCGAGCGAAGGAGGAAGGAGTAAGCCAGAGTCGTAGCCGGAACCAGCTGCGTGAAGTGGATCTTCTCCGGTGATGTCAGCCGCCGCAGGGGCGGAGGGAGGATCGGCTGTTGAGAGCCATTGGGGGAGCTCGGCGAGCTGATCAATGGCGGGTTTGGCGTTCCTGATGAGCCAGTCGACGGCCTTGCTGGGCCGGTCGAAGCCGAGTCGATCTTGAACATCGTAGAACTGAATGGCGGTGTGGGCGGAGAGCCGGACGCGGCGGTCCCGCAGCCCTCTGGCCGTACAGACCTTGCTGTGGCGATCTTTCCTCCCCATCGGGCGGACAATGCGGCCTCCACTGCCGCCGTTTCCTCCGGCGGCGGCGGCAGCAGCGGGGGCTGGGGGCGTCCTCAACACGCGAGGACGGCCCTGGGGTGAAAGGGTTTCGGGAGTTCTTTCGGGTAACCGCGCATGGTCGGAGGAGGAAGACGGATACGGATAGTACGGCGGCCGCTGCTCTTGCCCTCTTTGGATCTGGTTGAAGTGAGTCGGGGTCTTCTCGGGATGATCCAGACTCACTAATTTCCTCTTCCCTTGCTCTCCTCCGTCGTCGTAGTCTTCTTCTTCTTGTTCTATTTTTCCCTTTCCCAAGCCTGCAAACCCTAACAAAAAGCGCGCTTTTCCTCTTTGTCCCCGCACTTCCAAAAAGCTTGGCCATTAACCGCCGATAGTTCCATCACTATCTCCCAGCTGCACTCACCACCATGAACAGCGCCCTACAAAAGAAATAAAGGGATAGATCTCGAGAAAAAAGAAACCCAAATCTCAAAATTCCAAAATGATGTTCCTTATAGAAAGGAAGAGAAACACCGAGGGCCTCACAGAGCCGGAAGAAGACGAAAAGAGCAGGGGAGAGTCAGGGCAGAGGAGAGAGAATACGGCACCATAGCCCCAGAGTCAGAGGTTGAAAGATGAGCTCGATCAATCCCGTCTCCCAGAAACAGAAACCGCTGACACCAACAAGTAAACTTCTCGCTTCCCGCCACAACCCTCTGCCGGGAGATAATAAAACAGGGCAGGAGACGACGAAGAAGAGAGAGAAACAGCCTCTCCATCTCTCTCCTCCGTCTGTCCATTACTTTGCCGTTGAGGCTAGCTAGGGCCTAGGATGGCTAGATCCCTCTCTACCATCTCGCTAAGGCTACTTACTGCTCTCGACTCTCTTCCCCTCTCCCTCAACCTTGCATCTTCCCTCCTCGAGTTGGGATAGCGACTGATTACTCGAGGGTTTTCTCTCTGCTTTAATGCGGTTTGACAAAATAGGTAAGGGAAGTTATTAATTAGGTAATTCAGTGGTAACATTGAAAATTTGGATTTTTTTTTTTGAAAATCTGAATTTTCTTGTTAGATTTAAGGGAGTGTTTGATTCATTATTATCTTAATATTATGTTATATAATTTAAATATAATTTTTTTAACTAATAATTTTATTAACTTATAAAAAATTATCTATAAATATCATTAAATAAAGTAATTATTTTTTCTAGATAATATAACTTAACATCAAAATAATATTGAACCAAATGTCTCCCTAAATGAGTAAGATTGAATGTTCTTTGAGTTCATTTTAATTAAAATTTTGAACTATTTATCTTATTTTTGATCTTTTCTTCCTTGGACTTAAAAATATTGTATACCAACTAGTTAGATAGTATTGAGGGGAAAATGTACTACGTCAGACATATGACAGTCTAAGGTAAATTTGACTATTAACCTTTGAATGGAGTTCCTAGACAATTCAAAAGGTTCGATCAAATTAAGTCCTACAATTGAACAACACAGGATTAGTCGAACAAATCTCTCACATAAATAGGGGTGTGCATTCGGTTTGAGTGGTTGGTTTGGTGACCAAACCAAAAAAAAAGATTGGATTAGGTTTTAAATTTAATGAAACCAAACCAACCAAATAAATATTGGTTCGGTTTGGTTTGGTTTGGTTAAAAGCATATTTTGGTCTGCAACCCTTTGATCTACAGCGCAAGCCGCGCAAGTCGCGCAACCCTAAATAATCTGAAACTTCTCGGTCGGTCAAATCAGCCTTCTTTCTCGCGAACTCATCTATGAGTGTTCCCAAATCGGCAAATTGCCAACTGAACCGGCCCAATATAAATGCGTGGGTTATTCGGTTAATTCGGTCGGTTTGGTTTCCAAATATGTGAAACCGAACCCAAACCAATTAACCAAAATATTCAAAATATCAAACCATCACCAAACCGCTAGATTCTAAACCAAACCAAACCTTTAAATTTAAATGGTTCGGTTCGGTTTTTCGGTTTAAACCATAGTTTGCACACCCCTACACACAAATACTCATCAGTCAAATCATAGGATATCCCTTTGCTAAGAAAAAGTGGTCATTATAAAGGCATTGATTGGCTCTAATATGGGCAACTATGTGGGAAGGCTATACAGCTGCCCATGCCTCCGGGGCCTCGCTAGCATTAATAAAACTTACCTAATCTGTCTATCTCACTTACCCTGTCTTTATTATAAATAGTCATATTTATGATAATGAGAGAACTTTTTGGACCCTAGGGGTGATAGTAAGGTAAGACTTTTCGGTTCCTCGCTCTGCTATTTGGCTCACACAGCTCAGCAAAAATTTTCTCTTGGATTTCGTGGCAGATCCATCCTCTTCACTTACATCTTTTCGCAAGCATCCCCAGGACGATCCATACCCTTCCCTACCTCAAAAGCCCATCCTTAATTTTGTTCCTTTCTCTTAGATTCTTATTTGAAAACTTTTACCCAATACAATAGAAAACTTGCTTTGCAATTAGTCGAGTTAGGTTACCTATCTTTTCCTTTATATCAACATCTCACTTGACTCATTTTCTTTTAACTTAAATCACTTAGGGCTACAAGTTACATTTTCCCTCCAATTTATAGAAGGATAAATATAAAACAATAGCTTGCTTTAGACCATCTCACTCTTTCGCCTTTAACCCTAAGTCCATTCCATGAGCACAAAAAGGATAACCGTTATATCTTCGTCATTTATTTGCGGATCGTGGTGATGTACCTAGCGCTATTAATCAATTAGGTTTAATGAGCCTAATTAGTTCTCAATCAACTTTTTATCTTATTGTGTATAGTTATTTGAGGAGAATTTCATTTGTGGAGAGTATTTCAAACAGTGTATAGAGCAAACTTCTCAACACAATCAACTATTCATTAAATTAAGGTCATGTTTGGCGTGAGGACTAAATCAGGACTAAAATAATACTAATTTAAAAAACAATAACAATAATAATAAATAAATTTTTTAATCATTCTACACAAATTTTAATATAAAAAAATATTATTTTACCTCACATACTTAATAATTTTTAATAAAAATTTAATTTTATTTTACATTCCAGACTAAAATTCTCGATTTAAATATTTTGGTCTAGGATATGAAATAAAGTATATATTTTTATTAAATATTATTGAGTATGTGAAGTAAAATAATATTTTTTAATATTAAAATTTGTGTAGAATGATTAAAAATTTTTATTTATTATTATTGTTGTTGTTTTTTAAATTAGTATCACTTTGGTCCTGATTTGGTCCTCGCGTCAAACAGGGCCTAAAAGTCATAATATTACAAAGAATTTATTATATATATGCATAAATTTTATAGTATTTTAATAAAGTATATAATTTTGATAGAATTTTATATTTTATATTTAAATTCTCCTATATTATAATATCCTAATACATTCATATCTTTAATAACTTCTTTCAAAATATAGATGTTATATATTGTTGTGAGTATCCCATGAATATTGAGTTGAATTAACTTTACTTCAAATGGGTTAATTTCATTTAGCAATAAAAATTTTAAAAAAAATGACGAAATGAGTTATTATTATATATACGCTCAGCACATGATTTGAAATAATTCATTTGGAAAATTATATATATAGAAAATTGTGATATCTGTGTATTGAAAAATATTAGAAAAAAATCGAAGCTCAAAACACGGTTAAAATTGACTTAATTTTGAGTGATAACTTCGACTCAAATTGAATTTCGTATTGACTCCTGGCCAAAGATATTTTTATCGAAATTTTTTTGGAGTTCACACAAAATATATTAAGTATTTTTTATTTTATTTTTTTAAGGTTATATATTTGACACAGTGCATGGTTGAGCTTAAAATTACTAATAAACTCATGACTTCAATTTTTTAGCTTCTCATCTTTTTGAATTTTTTAAATTTTTATAAATATTATATTTAAATAACTCAAATTGAATTTTAAATTGATTCAAAATCTAATTATAAACGACTCAGTCTGGATCTAAATCAATTAATTGCCAGGTGGGTGCGGAATCGGTCGGTCGGTCGGGCTAAAGATGGCTAGACGTGCAAACCCGTGGGGGGACCTGCTCGGACATATTATTGACCATGTGACACGCATAATGTATGGAGATGGACCATGGGGTGGAGACCCACGCCAGGGCTCTCAATTATGTTTCTAATTGAGTTTAAGTGAGTCAGACATCACCTATTATTGGGTATCTGAACACTCGTTTTCGAGTTCTATTGAACAGAATTAACGAGATCGAGTTCGAGGGTGTTGGCCTCAACTCAAACTCGACATTTTCAACTTTGAGTCGAGTGTCCTTCGAATTGAGTAAAATCTCTTCGAGTTCAAATCAATTATTGAGCATTGGGCTTTATTTTTTATTTTATTTTAATTACATATATATTATATAATATGTATTTTTATATCTTAATATTTGCAATATATATTTTATATAACTTATATTTATACATTAAGTGTCCTACATACATATTAGAAAAATATAAATACATAAAAAATTAAAGATATTAAGTCAATTACGAGTTGAATTGATTTTACCTTTATCCAAGTTTATATCGAGTAAAATACAAGCGAGTGCCAAATTTTGAACAAAATTAAAAGTCCTAATTATAGGAATAGAAATTTTTGAATTAAAATTATATCACAACTATAGACCCTAAAAAAATTTAGAGAGAAATTATAAAAGAATAAAATTGAAATTTTAAAAATTATATAATAAAAAAAGTTTTTAACAAAAGAAATTAATAATTATAATAAAAGTTAAAAATTTAGATATTAAAATTTTAAAAATATGAATCTACTTGAAATAAAAACTAAATATAATTTATTCTTTTTATTATTAGTTTTGAGAAAAGTTGTGGTTAATTTTGCCCATGCTTGCACCTTGCACAGCCGACATGCCAGAAGCATGAGAGGTACTCAGGTTGACTTTGACTTTTGAAAGCTTCACTCGAAGACCGATAATGCCGGTTGACTCCAATAAATGATCAACAGGCTAATTATAATTTAAATTTTAATACACTAGACTGGATAATCTTATAGAAAAAATCTCTTGCTCTCCCCTATTTAAAAAAATTAAATAAGAAAATAAAAAGTTTACATTTAAACATAATAATATTAAAAATTTTAAAATATTAATAAATTAGAATAATATAAGGGTATAACCGTAAAATGCAAAAAAAATGTTAATAGCTTTTTTTAGTTGGGATGAAAAGGTTGTACTTTTATCATTTTAGAAATCAAAATTAATGGTTTTTAAAAAAAAAATTATAATATTTTTTACTTTAAAAACCTAAATGCAATTTATCAACATATTATTATTTTTTGATGGAACATAATCATTTACTTACTTTTATATTGTTGCATGAAGGGGAAACTATTATAGTAATGTAAAATTAATTTGATTATATATAAAATTGATTGCTACGTGAAATTTGATTTTATATTAAATTAATTGTGTATTTTTGTAATTCCAATCAAAGAGATTATTACATCAAACCCAACGACAGTGAGATATATGGCTAAATCTAAATATTTAAAAAATATTATTATTCGGTTGTTATATTGTACGTAAAACTATAGTCTTCCCTTATAATTTTTTAATATTATTTTTGTTTGAGTTTAAAATAAGTATAATTTATATCTGTTACTTTTAATTTTAATTTTTTTTACAAACATTACCGCTAGATCAAATATTTACGAGCAGCATTTCTTATTTTAAATTTGAATATTTTATGGGCAGCATTTCTACACTAACTTCTGTTTCTCATATGTTACTTTAACTCAATCAAGATTAATACATGTAACTAAGATTATATCTAGTCTTGCAATCTAGCTCTTAAATAAAATTTATTATCTATGTTTTTTATCTTTAATTTTTTTAAATCATTTTTATTTCAATTTTTATGTATTTTTAAAATCACTATTTTTCTAATAATTTTATTATTATAAATCTTCTTAAAATAGGATAGATGTAATATTAGTTATATGTATTAACTCTAATTGAATTAAATAAATAATAAATAAAAGTTGAGGTGGGGGCATAGTATATAAATTTGGGTGATGTCTATAAATATTGAATTTAGAGTGTGATTTTAATAAATATTTAATTTAGTAGATAGAAGTATTTTTTAAACTCTAATCTTAGATGCTGCTTTTTGTGGAGATAGAAGTATTTTTTTTAAAATTAATTATGTAATTTGAAATAAAATTAATTATTAATATTTTTATTTTTATTAGATGAAAAGTAAAATTTATTTTTAATGATAATTTTTTCATTTGGACATTCCAGCGAAGACGTGTCAGGTCCAGCGCTGCGCGGGATGGGGTGGCCCGTCTCAAATAAAACAGGAGCATTCGCCGGCGGCGTCCGCTGGCACCGCCACCAACTCTCCAGCGCTCGCCTCCCTTCTTCGCTCCGGCGCCTCCGCCAGCTCACCCAACTCCCTTCTTCTTCTTTTTTGATGAAATTTAAGCACAGGTTTCATCATTTTAAAGATGGTATGTTCATGCCAGGATTATAGGTGACTGCGGAGTAAATTAGAGCATGGCATGTAATTGGGCCTGCTGGTCTTTTCATGGGCCAGGCCCAGTCAGGTCATCTGACCCCAGCCAGTTCATCCCAGCCCAGCCCTCCCCTTGAACTGTTGCACATGAGTAACAAATACCACAGCAAGGCAATAATAATAATAATAATAATAATTATTATTATTATTATTTTATAAGGAGCAACTTTACATGCATTACAACATAATAATTAACAACACACAGACACACACATATATATATATATATATATATATATTTATGTAGTTGGACTAGAATTAGGACACATTTGTTCGCAGTCTTGTTCATACTCATGTATAAAAACTCATACTCGTGGGGCTCAAGAGTGCTAGTCTACCACACTTACTAGTCACTGATGCTTTTATATGTTCATGTAGTCTAGTAAGCTTTCAGACTCACTTTAGCCAAAATTTCATCATTTTTTTATCAAATCGTTTAGTATTTTTGCGGTTGTAATTTGCTCTAACGTTCAAGATCTTTTCACCGATCATTGTTCCAAGCTAGGGCTGTTATCGGGCCGATATCGAGCGAGTCAAACTCAACTCGAAATCGAAAATTTCGAGCTCGGCTCGGCTCGAAATCGGTCTGAAATCGAAATGGGATATGATTCGAGCTGGCTCGGCTCGAAATGACTCGATTTCGAGCCGGCTCGAATCATGATTCGAATCAGCTTGAAATTGTAAAAGAAATGTTGAAATATTATGTATTTAAGAGGATTTGATCCCTAAACTTGAGGAAAATAAACTTTAAATCTCCTCTACTCTACCACTAAACCACTAACTAAATTATATAAAGTAACAATTTAATTATTTATGTATATATTTATATAATATATACATATTATTTATGCTATATATGTAATTTCGAGCCAAATCGAATCATGTTTCGAGCGAGCTAGGGCCAACTCGAAATTGACTCGAAATGAACTTCGAGCCAAAATCCTTAGCTCATGATTCGATTCAAAATTTTCGAACCGATTTCGAGTCAATTCAAAAATCGAACGAGTTCCGAGTGAGTTTCGAGTTTCGGATATTTTTAACACCCCTATTCCAAGCAGGCTCATTTAAAAGAAGATACGTTGCTTGCATGCTCGCTGGTTATTTTGTACTACTAGGGTGACATTTTAGGATAGCAGGTTGGGTTTAGGTTATCTCATTTTTTTAATTCGACATATTTAAATCTAACTTAAATCTGACCCATTTATTAAATAGGTCAATATCATGACTCGTACCTAACCCATCTAATAACAAGTTACTCGACTCCACCCATTAATCTGTTTATTGTAATTTTTTAGGTATTAAAATTTAATAAATTCAATGTTTTTATTTTGCATTAATATAATTATAAAGTTCAACTAAGAATATTAAAAATATAATTAAATTATGTAATACAGATTTATTCATTAATATTAAAATTAATGCTAAAAATATATATTAATTTTGATAAATAAGTCATTTATGAGTCTTATTGGGGTTGGCTCACTAACACATATTCAGGTTCTTTTAGACGAGTCAAGTTCGAGTGGGCTCATTTATACCAATATAAACTCGACTGGCCATATCCAATTAAGTTGGATCAGGTTTGAAGGCCGAGTTAAAAAATTGTTGATTCCGGACCTTGTTTTCCATATGATGTTTTTTCGCAACTCCTTAAAATAGATCTTTGCAATAGTTGCAATCTTCGTAGCATTCTCATCACTTATGGATAAGCCCATCAATAGATTGGGTCATGGCTAAGCCGATTCGATCCGAGTTTTAATTCGATTAAGCTCCTAAATAGATTCCTTTTTCGACCCGTCAATCTTCTCCATTTATTAACCCAATTTGTTTACAAATAAAAGGATCAGATCTGAATCAATGTTAACATAACTCATTTAAAATTTGACTCGTTTATGTAATTTGATTTTTAATTCATGTAGGAATATAGCCTAAACAGAAATTACCATTATGATTAATTTATAAAAAAAATCTCATAGATTATAGTCACAGACTACACCATATGGTACATTTTTTTTGTAGTTTACTTATAAAGTTATATTTTTAATATGTATATATATTAAACAAATATTAACATTTATATTAAAATACTTAAATTTATAAAAAATATAATATTTTTTATTTTATTTTCAAAAAATTTAATACTAATATTTTAAATTTGGTTATGAAAAATATTTCAAAGAACGATTTTAGTATAAATGAATCAAATTCGAAAACTCGAATTTTAACTTAACCGTAATTCAATTCGATATATAATTTAATGTAATATATATGAATTTGGAACTAAATTAGGGCAACCTGACTTAAAGCTGATCCGTTCACAGGCCTAAATCTGGGTACAGTCTTAAATCAATTTTGGGTTCTATATATATAGTGACTATTAAAGTTGTATTTTATTGATTAGAAAAGAAATTAAGTTAATTTTGGCTATAAACTCTGGATTTCGTGTTTTCTTATAAATAATGATGTTTGTGGAGGTGATTTTTATATTAACTATAATTTTGCAAATTTCTTTTTCTCTATTAACTAATTTTGTTCTGAAAATATTGTATCATGCTAGATATCTAATTATATTTTTAAAATGCCTACTGATTTTAATTTTTTTTAAACCTTTTTAGTGATTTCAAAATTTTTATTTTTGAGATGCTGTAATACATTCAAAGCCAGATGACTACATCACCATTCTCACATATTTTCTATTGGAATCCTTAATCTAATGGTTGCTCTTGCACAAAATCGTAGGATCATATCTCGTGTTTAAGGTTATTAATTCGGATCAAAATTCAAAAATTCCTAAAAAGTTGGATGGAATTTTAAATCAAATCGATCTAAACAAGTAAAGTAGCAAGTAATTTTTTTCGATTTGATCCGTTTTTCAGGCCAATCTCGAACCGACATTGCATCAGATAATTAAGTCAGCTCGAGATCAGATCAATTTTACAAAAGGGTCATTGCTAAGATTTGATTCTCACCTAAGTTTTTTTTATTACAAATTTTTCCCAAAATTTTGAAAAATAAAAACTATAGTACTTCCATATCATGGATTTGGAGAGGTGTATAAAAATCTTCTCCGACATATAGAGGAGCACTCCTCAACGTGCAGTGTCGATTTAATTTGTGTGACAATGCTACAATATTGACCAAAAAAATTGTAACATATAATTTTTATAAACATATAAATATAAACATTCAAGCCTTCAAGGTCACATAATTTAATTAATTAAGAAAATCTAGAAGGATCTGGACAAATAATATTTGATTTATTAGTATTTATTGTGGATAATTTTATCAATTTTTTTTTGAAATTATTATTAAATAAAAAAAATAACATTTAATTATCAAAATTATTAAGATAGTATTAGCATTAGATCAAAAGCACTGCAATGATAAATCAAACAGATGAATAGCTTAGTCAGGTAACGGTTCAAATAGTGCAAAACGGAAGGTCCTGGCGATCACGTTCTTTGAAATATTTATTAGGGTCGATGAGCATTCGACGAGAGGTAGCCCTCGTCACATCGTAGAAGATGATCATTCTTTGCCAATTATTTGTAGCATCAGCACGCCCGTTGAATATCTCCACTGCAACCATGCTGACGGCCGCCGCGATCTCATGCGTTAGTTCGTGAATACGCTGCAGCGTGGGCGTGCGTGGCGCCCTGGTTGTCGCCGTGCAGGCGCAGAGGAGGAAGGCGAGGAGGAGATGCCCGGTAATGGAAGCCATGTACTTCTATTAGAGCCTGATGGGATCGATATGAGCTTCTTCATAATACCGTGAGCTCACTATCTATTAACGTTATAAGGGTAAATTACAATCAGGTTCTCACATAAAGATATAATAACATTCAAATACAAATTTTAAAAATTTCAATAGCTAAATTTTTTATTATTAAAATATTTTAAAATTTTAATTACACGCTCCTAGCACACCACGGTTAATTTTCCAAACTCTGAGAACTGGGATTCCACCAGCCTTTCCGGCTGCTTTCACCCCCACCTCATCTTGGAATCCCCGACCGCAGTATTGGTTGAAAATTAACTATGATGGTGCTGTCCGACAAGGGATTGCGGCTGTTGGAGCTATCATTCGGAATTCTGAAGGTCAGTTCCTGGGTGCTAAAGGCTCTTATTTATTTACACAGGCTACTGATATTGCATAACTACATGCTGCTCTCGTTGCTGTGAAGTTAGTCAAACCGTGGATTGGCAGAGTTCAAGAAGTAAAGCTTGAAGGCGATTCCTAGAGGATTGTTCTACAGCTTCAAGAAGCCCTCTATAGCACGCAGCAGCCCTCCCTAGAGGAACTTTCGGATGCTATTCACATTTTTCTCTCTTTTCAATTTTGTAAAATATCTCATGTATACAGGCAAGCCAATATGGCCGCCGACTATATCGCTTCCTTTGCTCTTTCCTCAGATGTTAGTTGGGAGTAGAATACGTCCCTCCCTTCTGATTTTTATGCAATCCTCCT
>KZ451979.1:3293660-3310175 GCA_002786265.1 Apostasia shenzhenica
AAAAAAAAAAAAAAAAAAGAGTCACATACTTATAATTTTAAAAAATTTTAAAAATAAATAATTTATAAAAAAATTTGAAATATTAAAATTTTAAAATTTAAATATTAAATTTTTAAAAATATGACATCTTAAATTTATAGACTAATTTATAATTTAAGATTCAAAATTTTAGCGTTAAATTGACTTAAATTGTATCAATAATATATTAAAATTTGATCTATGTTTAACTTTATCAGATCTAAATTGACGCAATTTTGTAAATTTATTCAACGTCTCATGCCCTAAAAAGGATTTATTTTTTATTAGGAGTTTAAGGCATCAATTTTGAATGACAAACCTGAAAGTTCCTTTTTTTTAAAATTAAATACCAGAAATTTAGTGCATCCATATGGAAAGCAATATAATATTAATTTCCTAGCTGTGTATTTATGCCGCGTTTGATTTAGTGTTATCTCAATATTATGTTATGTTATTTTTAAAAAATAATTATTTAGTTTAATGATATTTTTAAATAATATTATAATTAATTACAAAAATACTATTATACGCTGACATCTAGATGTTACTTCATATCGGGCGATACACAAGATAATATCGTAAATTTATCATTATAATATCAATAACTTCTAACTAAATAAAAATAATTTAAATAGCATTGATATTTTCTAATATCATAACATTGAACCAAACAAATATCTATTGATGAATAACAATGATATTTAGATAACATGATATCTAAATAACATTGATATTGAGATAACACTGAATCAAACGCTCCCTAAAAGACTTCTTTTATCTTCAGCCTGCAAGTTTGAACATCATCGTTCTTAAGAGGCAGAATGATTCGGCCAACCGAACTTAATAATTATTTATTTATATTATAGACCATATCTTGAGTTTTATTTTATCTAACTACGTCAAATAAATAAATAAATAAATTAGCTACTTAATTATAAGTTTTTCTTTTTAATTTTTCAAGTTAGTTCATAAAAAATTTTAAAATCATTTACTCAAGTTTCTAAACTTTAAAATAAATGCTTTAATGTTAAAAGAAAAAAAATTACATATATCACCTATAATGAATTACTTTTTTACTTATTTAATCTCTAAAATTAAATATTTAAATATGTCATTTTATATTTTGAATATATAATTACGAATAATACTCCATTATATTATTGATAAATAATTAAATCATTCTCTTTTTTAATAAGATAAATTGATAAGTACTAGATTTTTTTTAACTGTATTCAAAATATGAAATTTTAATATGTAAATATTAAATTTTAAGAATTATATATGCAATTTTTCTTTAAATTTTTTTTTAAAATATAGACCAAATATAGTTATAGGTAAATTATTGAAATCTACCGTTAATTTGCCATAAAATAAAATACGAGATCCCAACTTCCGTTTCCATTTTATTCTATCCATGATATTTTTCTACATTTGTCTACCTATATGTCAATTAACCCCAGAAATTTGATTTTAGAATATAATATTATTAAATTCAAACATAAGCCTTGTTTGATAGAGAGCAAAAAAAAAGAAACAAATCTCAAAAATATTTTTATTAATATTTTATATTTATTTTATATTATATATAAATTTAAATATTAAAAATTAATTTTATTTTACAATTTATATAAATTTTAATATTAAAAATTAATTTTATTTTATATTTTACATATATTTTTAATAAAAAATTAATTTTATTTTATATTCAAATTAACTTTTAATAAAAATAATTTTATTTCATCTAAATACTAATTATAATAAAAAAGATTTATTTTTTTATTATAAGATATATTTATTTGTAATAGTTAATTTTAATTTTAAAAAATTTTCTTATTAAAAAATTATAATAATATAAAATAAAGTTAATTATTATTTTAAATTATGTGATGAATATAATATAAGTTATTTATAATTTTGTTATATGCATAATATGAAATAAATTTATATTTTTATTTTAAATATTATAATATAAATATGTAAAAAATTTAATATTAAAATGTATATATAAAGATATATAGTAAAATTAACTTTCTAAACAAACACTTTAGGTCTGTTTGTTTGTAAAATTAAATTTAAAAAAATTAAAATTAAATTTACATAAAAATATTTTTTTATTAAAAATTGTAAATGATGTGAAATAAAGTTAGTTATTATATTGAGTTATACGAAGGATATGATATAAAATATTATGTTAGGATATATGAGGAATATGATATAAATTAATTATTATTTTAGTAATATATATAGAATGTGAAATAAAATTAATTTTTTATATTAAATTTTATGTGTGATGTGATATGATTGATTAAAATTAAATCAGATTAATTTTAAATTGTCAACAAACCGGCTTTTATGTTAGTGCAATCTGTATAATTTTAATCACGTAAAAGTTTTTTTTAATGAAAAGTTAAAATTTTATATAAAAGTAGTTTTATTTCACATTTAAATATCAAATACGTATTTCATCAAAATATGGAGAAGCATGAAAACTGGTAACGGAAAAAAAAAAATGAAAACTGGCAACGGATATCCAAAAATGAGCTGAGGTACATCTCACCACCGTTCCTTTCTGGCTCCTCGTTAAAAGGAAACCGATAACGGCGATGGAATCGAGCGATATTCTCTCGCCTGAGAGATTTTATGACTTGCTTTGAAACGAAGGAACGAACGAAGTCCTGAAAGCCTAAGAGCAACTATCGCTTCAGATTTCCCGATCTCTGTCTCTCAATGGCTTCCGGTGGCTCTTCTGCTCGATTAGCGGCGGGATCGAGATCGTTCGACCTTGGATCCGATGACGTGCTCTGTTCTTACGCGGACTACACGCCGCAGCAGGAACAGAGAGCCAACGCAAAGCTGTCGGATCCCTTGGGGAAGGTAATTTCTTACTCCACTGTGATGATAAATTTGATTACTTGAGTTCTTGGTTAGCTGTTCATCTCAGATCTTAAACTTTTTTTTATTGGTATCTCAGATCTTAAAACATTTTTTTTATTAGCATCTCAGATCTTAAACTTGGGCCTTTTCTAATTGTTGAAAAGACAGGCCGCGCAGATTTAGATACTCTTTGCCCAATCTCAGGTCCTCGACCACTAAGTGGATGCCATGTAGGGGTGGCAATTTTATGAAAAAAATCAAAACTTGTTCGTATTTTGCTCTTTTTTCTTTTGGCTGGAAGTTAGCTCGCTTGAAAATAAATAGATTCAACTCAAAATTGACTCAATATGTGTATACACATAAGTATAATAGAGAAAATTGTATATATGTACATATTATAATAACTTATATTAAAGAGATGTGGTGATAAATCCACATAAGATTTAAAAGTGAATTTATAATCTTATATTATAATATACTTTATATGTGTAATAAATATTTTTATAGAAAAATATGACTTATTATTTGGTTCAATTAAACTTAAAAATCAACTCAAAATTCAAACAAATTTAGCAGGCTGGAATTGAACTCAACTCAAAATCGAAAATTTCAATTTCAAGTTTAGCTTTGCTCGGTCAAATCAACTTGAAGCCCCCTTTAATGTTATATACTTTCATTCATCTTGATATATTCCCATTAGACATTTACACATAATAGTAAAGTTTATTTATTTCAAATTCAATATTTGGTCTCACAAATATTAAGAGTGTAATGCAAAGTACACCCTCAACTAAAGGGCTTTTGACAGTTTGCACCCCAAAATTTGAAACATATATTTTGCTTTGGCAAGTTGCTATCCACTTTTGTGGTGTCAACTTTTAAGTATAGTTTAAATTTTTGAGAGTGCACTTTACACATTAATTTTTATTTTTAATAGAGAAACACTCTTGTAGCTCTCATAAATGACCCCAAACATTGAATCCGATTAGGATTCTTAAATGACAATGATATTGCATAGACAAAAATATTTATTTTGTTTGTGTGTCAAATAAAGAAATACTTTGTAGCATTACTCTTTTTAAGCTATATCACGAACTAGGATACATTGTAACAGTATTTGCATGCATTAATTTTATGTGCATATTTGGATATTCAAATAAAATTTTTAGATTGAAATTTCAAAATATCAGTTGAATACAATAAATAATTATGTTGCCATATAGTCTACAACCGAAAACCAAACATAAGAGTCTGTTTGTTTGTAAGGTTAAATTTAACAAGTTTAAAATTAAAATTGGATAGAGATATTTTTTTATTAAAAGTTGTGAATGATGTGAAATAAAGTTAGTTATTATATTGGGATATGTGAGGGATGAGATATAAGTTAGTTATTATTTTAGTAATGTGTGTAGAATGTTAAATAAAGTTAATTTTTAATATTAAATTTTATGTGTGATGTGATATGCCTGATTAAAATTAAATCAGGTTAATTTTTAACTTGAAAACAAATGGGGCTAGAAGGTAGAATGTTCTGTTACAGTTTCCACAGTCAGCAATAAAATAGCTAGACCGTTGCTACCTGTTCATTTTGATTATTAGTTCACTTTTATTTCACCATGCAGGATCACCGTGAAAACAGAGTTGGGAGGCCTTTGGCTTCTGTCTATGGGGAACCAGAGGAATTTTCAAGGGAAGAAGTTACATCTGCTGTTGAGAAGTGCATGAAAAGATATGCTGATGACCTTACGAGGCAACTTGAGGGAATCAGTGGAAGGCTAACTCTGTTGGAGTTGTGTTGCTACAAGCTTGAGCGTTCAATTGGTGAATTTCGATCTGACATGATTCAAGATCAGAGTGAAGCTGACTTGAAGCTGAAGTCTCTTCAGAAGCATGTGAATGGAGTAAGTTTTCACGTATTTTAGTCGCGTGTATAATTCATATTTCATTGCCTTTTTTGCTCTTCAAACTAGTAGACAGCATGCGATGAGTTAATTGAAACATTCCATTTTCAAGTGTTATGTTGCAGTTGTGTCCTAAAGTTTTGTTTTGTTTGTGTAGTTTCATATGATCATGGAGTACACGTTTAACTTGCGATATATTTTTCCTTTTTCAAAAGTATGGTCCCTTTGTTCAAAGATTTAAGCTGGTTCAAAGATTTATTGTCAGTAGCTTAAAAATTGAAGCTTTATTAATGCAACTTTCTTTCAAGAATGTGTTAAACCTTGAATAGATTAATTAATGTTGAACAATTACACACTTTTTGGGCTGTTTGGCAGTAAAATGCTGTGTTCCCTCTGGCTAGCGTGTTGGGTTTTATCAGGAAGCTTTCATTTATGATCACTGCCTTTTCATAGTTATAGTTGATTTAGGTATTATATAAGCATGATCTTTGAGCATGTAGAGTCAACTCTTAGACAAACTGAGAATTTAATGATTTGTAGCACTTCTTTCTAAATTCTTTGATGATATTCCATACTATGATCAATCAACCAATTGTATGTGTACATTCAAGGCCATATCGAATCATAAGGATAGTGGCTGCTTTAGTTGCCTTCTTTCATGTTGTGGTTATGACAAGAATATCTCCTTTGAAGAAGGGTAGTTGGCATCTGAAAAAAGACCTTGAACAAACGAATGTAAGTACTCAAGTTGAATGAGGAAGATTAAAAGAATAAAAATCCAACAATTGCATATTACGAAGATTGACAAGTTGAATTCTTTTCTGAGCATTCATTCCTTTTGTTCTTCCCTTTGTTTTATTGGAAGGTATTCTTCCCTATGTTGACAAACATGATATCATGCATTACAAACTGATTCAAGGCCCTTGTGAGAAAAGGCAATCGCTGTCCGAGTTATTTTTTTCATTGTTCTTGATTGAATGAAACAAAAGATACAAGGCATAACTTAGACTCACTCTTTTATAGTTATGATATAGTACTCAATTTAGAGGCTCATAAAGACTTCTCCATGAAATCATGAGGCCATGAACAGATTTTGATAGCCAACACATGTAAATCGAAGTTCATTTCTCTTTTCTTCTAAAGCGTTTCTATCCCATGGTTTTTGAATTTTCCAAGCCTCAATGTATGCAGCTTAAGATGTTAAGCTTGAGTAACCCTAACCGTAAGTTCAACATCAGTGCAATAGTATCTAAATTTCCAAAATATTTTGTTTCAATGTATGTTTAGCAAAATAACGTCTTGTAAATTTAAAATTGCTTTTTTAGTGTTGTTCATATTTTGAAGATATGTGTTAATACTTCATGAACATAGCACATCTCATAAGTCATATATCAGCCATGTATAAGCTATGTATGTCTATGTACTTATGCTAATAATAAATTAAAGTAAATGCTATATGTCGGGCATGTTATTTCTTAGCCAGGTAGACCTTGAACAAGAGCGCTAATACGGTGATTAAATTCTTCTTAAAATGTTCTCCAGGTGCACAAATCTGTGCAAATCCTCGGACACAAACAAGAAGTTGACGAGACCCAGGAGGAACTCACTGAATCTCAACTCTCACAGAAGAGATTAGATACTACCAACCGGAAACCGAATGAGTTTGCCACCGCAGCAGCTTCCCAACCCAAATCTCAAAATAATGATGCAGATCCATCAAAACAGCAGCTAGCTCTCTTTCTCCCTCATCAAATGCTCTCATCACGTTCACTTCCTCTTCCTGCAAGTGCTCCGGATCAAACCCTCACACCTATTCGTCACCCTGCAGATCCGCAGGACCGAAGCGTTCCGAATAATGCGCGATTAGCTCTCTCTGTTCCTTGCCAAATCTCCTCGTCCTCTTCACTACCAATCAGAGCTCCAGATCAAACCCACGCATTCATTCCTCTGTCTACAGCTACTTGCGAGCGTTACTATCTCAATCAACCCAATTCCTACTATCCCCTGCAGAACCAGCACCCACCCACTGAGCTACATCCGCAACTGAAGTCTCGCGCTCAATCCCCACTGCCGCGCCACCCCAATTTTGCTGCAGCCACTCTGCCAATTCAACAACACCCATCCCCTCAATATCAGCAACCATGGTCACCTACTCAGCCACCTTCTTCCCAACCACCAAATCCCTACGCCACATATAATCCCAACCAGCCGTTTACACAGGGAGGTGGATACATGGCATCTAACGGGCAAGTTTGTAATCCTGTGTACGTGATTGATGCTAGCAGATATCCTCATCAACAAAATCTCCTGCCTGGCAACCATACAAATCAGATATTGCAAAGTCACCCCCATGGAGGTCTGATTCAGAAGGCTGTTGACATGGGGTATTCAAGGGATTGGGTGGTCAACGTTGTTCATAGAATGGGCGAAAATGGCGAGCCTGTTGGCCTTGATGCTTTGCTCGATAGGCTGAGTCGGAGTGCTAGTGGCGTGTGCTATCGGCAGTCGTTGGGGTAGAACGGAAGTTTCTCTCTTTGATTTTTTTTTTAGAGAAGAGTCCTCTATGTTACTTTTTCTATGTTACCACAAAATTATTAAATTGTCATTATTTTTATAAAATTTGAATTATAAAGTATCATATATTTAAATGATACTTTATAATTTTTAAAATTTTGAGTAGTATGTAAATATTTCTTTTTTGCTCTTCGGGCAATTGAGGTGCAACGTGAAATTTTTGAAGCTTAATTCAAATTATCTTCATATATTTCATAATTTCTTGTTGACTTCTTGTTGGATATTAGGCTTAAATAACTACTAGCTTTCTAGTTGTTTTCAATGTCTCCTTTATCTTTGTAATTTTTTTTCTTCTATCTTATCTTATTGTGTATCTCATAAATATATTTATTTAAAAAAATATTTGATTTATTGTTATTTTGGTGTTATATAATTTAAATGTTATTTTTGATTAATGATTTTATAATTTTATAAAGTATTATTTATAATTATCATTAAATTAAATAATTATTTTTTATAATATAATATAATATAATACCATAATAATATTGAATCAGATTCAATGTTCTCTGATATATTTTTTGAAGCAGTGTTATTTCCGGCTCCCCTTGATCGAAATGAAGCCAAAAACTGTCAAGACGGCCTTTTCGGAGTTTGTTGGTCGCTGGGATGTTGCAAGTGTTGAAGGTTCCAAAGTATTTGTTTGGTGTTGGAGAGTTGTCTTAACTGTTTTTGTTTAAGGTGGTCGAACTTCTGACATCCTTTGAGGTATCCTTCGTTTACACGGCGATTTACATAGAACTTCAATTTGCTTGTATTCATGAAGATGGTGGCCAAAAACTTCTCCATGAAAGTTACAATTCTTTGTTAGGACTTGATTAGGATGGGTCGTTAGTTAACTTGGGGTTAGAGGATACATCTTGACATAAATGTTTAAAATATCTCCACAATAGCATAGGTTGGGGTAGAAGATACAACCTCACTTTTGAACTTGAAGGAGATTGAAAATTATATTAAAAAAACAAATAGATACATTGATGTCTCTTTAACTTTTTAATATAGTGTTATTATCTTTAACATAAATATTTTTTTCTTCTCTATCTAAAAAAAAATAAAGAAAAATACTACTAGGTCCACACGATTAGTTGATTTTTGTCTAAAAGTATTGCAGATAATTAAAGAAAAATAATAATAATGTAAATCAAATAATTAAAATTTTAAAAGTAATGACCCTGTTTGGCGCGAGGACCAAAATAGTACCAAAATAGTACTAGTTAAAAAATAACAATAATAATAATAAATAAATTATTTTAATTATTCTACACAAATTTTAATATAAAAAATAATATTTTACTTCACATACTCAATAATTTTTAATAAAAATATAAACTTTATTTCACATCTTCTCGTTTGGTTCGAATACTTCACATACCCAAATTGAGCATAAAAATATACGGAAGATCAGTAATATTATATTATTATCAATCATACCCTCAGTGGTAGATTAGAGATTAGTAACATATTATGAATAGTTCTCAGCGACCATCACCTCAAATCATTAATGCTCAATTTGGGCAAACACGTACACCACGAGAAATTTATATCTTAACCAGTTATCATACTTAAAACTTTTATTCAATTCACCTTTCAAACAAGTCTTTTAGACTTAATATTCTTATTGTCATCAACTCAACATATTGTACAATAATATTAAGTTATTTCTGCACTTAAACACAAGAGTACATTCATCTAAGTTTGAATCTCAAAAGAAAAATCTTAGCAAAACAAATATCTGTAAAGTTTTCTAAGTTCAAGAATTAACTTCAAAACTTTACCTTGCATACATCATCCAAGCATTTCACTCCATCAATAATAACATGCATTTTAATTTACCCAAAATACTAGATTTAAGGATCTCTGCTTGTGGTGCCAAGAGCTTATCATTGGCTGGAAGGATTACCCTTATTAATAGCACGTTGACTTCCATATCTATTTATGCTCTTTCGCACACTTATGTCCCAATCAAGATCATTTATGAAATTGAGAAAGTTATCAGGACATTTCTTTGGGAGGGCAATACAGAGTCCAAAGCCTTACACTACGTAGCTTGAGAGGAGGTTTGTATACCCAAAATCCAAGGTGGGCTAGGCATCTATAGTCTTCGCATATGAAGACAGTTTGTATACCCAAAATCCAACTTCACTTCTCGGGATTCTATCCTAGCTAATATTGTGAACATCTTATTGTCGTTTGCTGCTTGCAAAGTTAGTTATATACAACGTAACAATAATAGTGCGGCCAATTTTCTGGCGCACTATGAGACACTAGGTGATTTTTTGTTGAAAATTTGATATGCCCTTCCCAATGAATTTTATAATATTCTCAAAGTGGATGTTAAGTGATATTTGATAGCTTGTAGTTTCTTTATTGTAATTTTATGACATTGCCACCTTTCAAAAAAAAAAAATACCAGATTTAAAGCTTGAACTCTTAATTTATATGCATGAGCTTTGCTTATCTTGTGTCAGCCACTCTAATCAGTTTTCAGTTGAGATTTCTTCCCAAAATTCCTTCCTCTTTCACAGATTTTTTCCTCTTTATTTTGGCTACTTTGTCTAGCTCCAAACAGACCGAAATATAAAAAAAGTGGGAAAAAAGTAGAGCTAAATAAGATAATAATTGTAATGCCTTTTTTTTAACTAAATAATTTTTTCTACACTGTCATGCCATTAGACACATGACATTTAAACTTTCAATTCTCCTACACATGCCATGAAGGTCATGTCACTTGATATGGTTGAATGCTAAGATCAAAACCAACTCTTTAGGGTATAGCTAACCTACTTAACATATTATTAATACCTGAATTCAGCATTGAATCTCAGCTCTACACGCGGCATTTGAATGCTCGCTTTACTTATCATCGTGCAGGATGTTCTATTCGTCATTTGCGATATTTAGCTGCTCAAACCGCTTTTGCAAGTCTCTAACCTCGCACACGATGCTTGACATCTGCACCTCCCAATAGCATCTCAGCTAAGTTATTAACAAAATTTTAAATTCTAAATAAATATATGCATAATATTTATTCAAATTAATAAGACAAAATACAAAAACTTCACATAAGAAACAACAAATACCTAGACATTATAGAGGCGTACCTTCATACCATCCTATAGTAACTATGTAGATAGAGGAAGCAGCCTTATTGACAGATTTGTATATATGTGTAATTCTATGTGCCTTAAAGACACTCAAAAAATGTAAAGAACTCAGACGGAAAATTACTCTTAACGGCTACACATTGTAAAAACATGAAGTCTCGTATAACGATACTTTTTAGGATCGGGTAAATACGCCTTGATCTGATTAATACATCATGAATTTTAACACATTATTGATCATAATTAAGTCAAAATTTGTCCTATTTTACTTTGACAAGCAGATAAAATCAAAGTAAAGGAAAGCAATTTAAATCCGACTAATTCCCAATTCTCGTACAATGAACAATTTAATTCGACACTGTAAATCAAATTTTCACGAATCATCGATTAAATTAATTGGGTTGTGACTGATTATCGTTTGCAAATTCCATGATTATTCTCGAATTGTTCAGTGGATGCCAGATCATTAGGCGTCACATGTGCACAGGCCTAGCCAAAGTGCAGACGAGGCACCCAATAGTTGGGCACTGAATAGTTCGACACTCCAATCAAAAAATTGTTCCACCAAGCGGATCACAATGAGATTATGATTATAATATTACATTGCATTCAAGCTGCAGCTTAATTGATAAATATGTATACATATTCTTTAAAGTTAAATGCAACACAATTTTTGACACGTTAATTAAATTTACGTCAAAGATTTATCGTTACGCTGACATGCAAACAAATCTCAAATAAATTTAAGTCATTTGAATCAACTGGTTGCCATTTATCTTTAAATGAACATGTTAATTTAGTGCCACATTTTATCAAAAAAAAAAAAAAAAGTGCCACATGTCATGAAATGAACAATTATTTAGATTTGGCATGTTAAGGTAAGTATAAATTAATGAACAAATTTTAATAGTAGTTCATTAGCTAATTTTACATCAAAGTTTTTCCTCATTGATCACTAGATAATTGTTTTTAGCATAGATATTTTATATAGATGGCAATTAATATGAACAATTATTCTGTTTGTCTGTTGAAAATTAACCTGATTTAATTTTAACCAGGCATATCATATCACATAAAATTTAATATTAAAAATTAACTTTATTTCACATCCTACCCACATTACTAATATAATAACTAACTTATATCACATCTCTCACATATCCCAACATAAAAATTAATTTTATTTCACATCATTCACAATTTTTAATAAAAAAATAATTTTATTCGAGTTTAATTTTAACTTTTTCTAAATTTAACCTTGCATACAAACAGACCATTAACGTCATTTATTTCATTAATAAAAGTAGGTAATGCTTAGCGGTTAATTGAATGAAATTCTATCATATCTATTAAACTTAAGTTGTGATCATGAAAGGGTAAAAATAAAAACGTAAATCTAGCATTTTTCTAGTTCAGTAAAAAAAATGTTTATTCGGGAATTTTTTTTTTCAAATTTGAATCATATATATTACGGTTATAATTTTTAATTAAAATGAAAAAATTTATAACGTTAAAGTTGAAGTAAAAAAGAAAATAGCATAAATAAATTCCTAAATTAAGTTATATTGCTTGGTCAGTTTAAATTGAATTTTAAGCGGAAATATTTCAAAAGTAAATATTTTAAATTTCATTTTCAATTATTTTAGACGTGAAAACTTGTATTTTTTTCTTTTTTTAAATGACAAAAAAATTTGTGATTTTCTCTACTAGCTTTTAACATACAGGTAATACTATAAAGGTATTTGATTTAATATTATTTTGATATTATATTATATTATTTAAAAATAATAATTATCTAATTTAATAACATATTAGATAATATTTTAAAAATTATAAAATTATCAATTAAAAGATAATATTTATTTAAATTATATAATATAGTACTAAGATAATATTAAAAAATTGTAAACTAATATGCCATCGATTATCATCGTGGTCGATTATCTATCGCAAAGGTAAGTAAAATGTATACAAATAACTACATTTTTGGGTCGAATTTCGAATCAATTGAATCAAAATTCGACCCATTTGATTCGAAATTCTACCCATTTACTGGCCTAATGTATGCAATTTAATGCAAAGATTAAAATTTCAAAATTTCAAAAATGCAGATATTTTTTGTCCTTTCTTTAGTTTTAATAGATAGATAAATGATATTTTTGAAATGATGGCCTTTATTTTAATGAAATAAATGATGTTAAATTGTTTTTATTAGCTTGCCAACTGCATAAAATATTTAGGAGAAAACTAAGGTTAAATGAGAACAAACTTTGGTACGAATTTAATTGACATTGTATTAAAATTTAAATTGTTCATTTTAAGACGCGGCAAATTAGCAGCCAACTCTAAATCGTATTCACTTATTTGAATTTTGTTTGCATGTTATTATAAATTAAGATAAAATTTGATCTGTATTTAACTTTAACAGAAAAGTTATGGGCACCGAATTATTCTTCGCTCTAATCCGAAAATTGCTGCAGGTAAAGAGACAGAGGGGAGAGAGAGTAAATGAATAAGATAAAGAGAGACAGAAGAAGTATTTTTTTATCTAGTTTTCATGGCAGGAGGATTTAATTGTGTTATTTCTCAAATTAAAGGGATCAACTTCACTGAATTGGAAATTAGATGGACTTAAATGTAATAGGTCGAATTTATAGAGTTTTATTTGCTATTGATTATTTTTAAAAATTTGATCATACTATTTACGTTATATTGTATATATGTAATCTTTTTTTATAATACATATTTGTAATCTTATAAAATTAGAATAAAAATAAAAAATTTATAATGAAAACACTTTGTATGTTAATATTTCTATTAATTTTCGTTTATGGATTTACATTTTCAACTTCTTGCTTAGCCCGCCGTTCGTATGCATGTTGTTTGACATGGCCAAACAATTAAATCTAGCGAATGGGTCGAAGAAAATTCGGAATGGCTTGTTCTTGATTCAATCGATGAATAATCACGCCAAATTTTGTTTTGAATACGGTCAAGTTGGCCCTTAATTTTAAATTAAGTAAAACTTATAAGAGAGATCTTTGAACTAGTTTCAAGTTTGAAAGAAAATGGCCGCCCTTGCTCGTTTAGTTCGGACTATTTTTTAGCTCAACTTAAATTTTGACTGTAAAAATTAAATTTATTTCACATTCAATACAAATATGAATATTAAAATTAACTTTATTTTACATTTTACACACTTTTTAATATTAAATTAATTTTTTTTTTCATTAAATTTATAAGATAATTTTTTTTTGTAATTTAAAATTTAACTCTCAACTCAAACGAGGTCTAATACTAACCACACGATGGTGCTGACATTGAAAGACTTGAAAATAAGTTTTTCTCTTTTTTAAATATCTCAAAAATATGTAAATTACTATCACAATGTCAAAATTCAGGATTAAAATAAAAGTTATTAATTTCTTAATCCATATCAATTAAATTATATTTCGATCTATATTTTTAAAAATTTAATATCTGAATTTATGTTTTTTAAAATTTTAAGATCTGAATATCTTTTCTGAAATGTTTATTATTAAGCGTCGGAAGGAGAGAGAGAGAATGGCAGAGGTAAAATGGTAATTTTATAGATAATACTATAGAGGTATTTTGTTTAATATTATTTTGATATTATGTTATATTATTTAGAAAAAATAATTATTTAATTTAATAATATGTTAGATAATATTTTAAAAATTATAAAATTATCATTTAAAAAATGATATTTAGATATCATGATATATTAAAAAAATATAGACTAATATGCCATCGATTGTCATCATGGTTGATTATCTGTCGCAAAGGTAAGTAAAATGTATACAAATAATAATATTTTTGGGTCGAATTTTGAATCAAATGGATCAAAATTTGACCCGTTTGATTCGAAATTCTACCCGTTTACTGGCCTAATGTATGCAATTTAATGCAAAGATTAAAATTACAAAATTTCAAAAATGCAGATATTTTTTGTCCTTTCTTTAGTTTTAATAGATAGATAAATGGTATTTTTAATGAAATAAATGATGTTAAATTGTTTTTATTAGCTTGCCAACTGCATAAAATATTTAGGAGAAAACTAAGGTTAAATGAAGACAAACTTTGGTGCGAATTTAATTGACATTGTATTAAAATTTAAATTGTTCCTTTTAAGACGCGGCAAATTAGCAGCCAACTCTAAATCTTATTCCCTTGTTTGAATTTTGTTTGCATGTTATTATAAATTAAGATAAAATTTGATCCGTATCTAACTTTAACAGAAGTCAATGATGCACTTTCATAAATTTAATCACATCAGTATATCGTATCGATTTTTTTTAATAACACAACCATAGTTGTATCTATCTAATTCCCAGCTGGAAAGCAATAAAATATTAATTTCGAAGCTAAGTTATTTGAAAAATTATTACTTATTTGTAGGAAATTAGTAAAAAAAATCTTCCACTTACGAGTATTTGTCGAGCAAGCAAGTTGAGCTCGCCACTACATGACACGTTAACTTTATTTTAAATTGTTCATTTTAAGACGTGATAAATTAGCAATCAAGTCTAAATCGTATTCACAGATCTCAATTGACGCACCTTCGTAAATTTAGTTAATTTATCGTATCCTAAAAAGAATCAATTTTTTTTAATAAGTATAATTAATTTATTAATTATATAAGCTGTTCATCGATAAATTCTTTTCCTTCTTTTGAAAATTCTGAATAATCTCAGAAGAGTCCCCCTTTTATTTCAAAAAAAAAAAAGAGAGTCCCCTTCCAAAATAATATTTCTAAAGTATAGATCTTTAGCAAATTGAATTACTACATTTTGTTGCAAAGTTATGGGCACCGAATTGTTCTTCGCTCTAATCCGAAAATTGTTGCGGGTAAAGAGACAGAGGGGAGAGAGAGTAAATGAATAAGATAAAAAGAGACAGAAGAAGTATTTTTTTTATCTAGTTTTCATGGCAGGAGGATTTAGTTGCGTTATTTCTCAAATTAAAGGGATCAACTTCACTGAATTGGAAATTAGATGGACTTAAATGTAATAGGTCGAATTTAGAGAGATTTATTTGCTATTGATTATTTTTAAAAATTTGATCATACTATTTACGTTATATTGTATATATGTAATTTTTTTTATAGCATATATTTGTAATCTTATAAAATTAGAATAAAAATAAAAAATTTATAACGAAAACTCTCTGCATGTTAATATTTCTATTAATTTTCGTTTATGAATTTACATTTTAAACTTCTTGCTTAGCCCGCCGTTCGTATGCATGTTTTTTTGACATGACCAAACAATTAAATCTAGCGAATGGGTCGGAGAAAATTCGGAATGGCTTGTTCTTGATTCAATCGATGAATAATCACGCCAAATTTTGCTTTGAATACGGTCAAGTTGACCCTTAATTTTAAATTAAGGGGCCGTTTGGTTCAATGTTATCTTGATATTATGTTATGTTATCTAGAGAAAGCAATTGTTTGATTTAATGACATCTTTAAATAATTTTCAATTAAATTATAAAATTATTAGTCAAAAGATGACATCTAGATGTCATGACATTTAGATTACATAACATAACACTAAGATAACAACGAACCAAACGCAATTAATAATTTTATACTCAATAATTTTTAATAAAAATATTAACTTTATTTTACATTCTAGATCAAAATACTCGATTCAATTAAATATTTTGGTCTAGAATGTGAATAGAGTAGATATTTTTATTAAAAATTATTGAGTATATAAAGTAAAATAATATTTTTTATATTAAAATTTATGTAAAATGATTAAAAAAATTTAATTATTATTATAATTATAGTTTTATAAATTAGTACTATTTTGGTCATCGCATCAAATAGAGCCAAAAAAATTTTTTTGTGAAAAAAAAACAAATATATTAAAATTGATAGATATTGTAAATTGAAGTGTCTAAGGAGAATTTTAGTTTAATATTATCTTGATATTATATTATTTATAGAAAATAATTAATTAAGTTAATGATATCTATAAATAAATTTTTATAAAATTATAAAAATATTAATTAAAAAA
>KZ451979.1:3312985-3374429 GCA_002786265.1 Apostasia shenzhenica
AAGTGTCTAAGGAGAATTTTAGTTTAATATTATCTTGATATTATATTATTTATAGAAAATAATTAATTAAGTTAATGATATCTATAAATAAATTTTTATAAAATTATAAAAATATTAATTAAAAAAATAGTATCTACATTATATAATATAATATTAAGATAATAATAAAGTAAATCCTCCATAAACATAATTAATGATATATTAAGATAGCTGGATTATTCGTAATTCATGCATACGTACAAGAGGAAGGATTAGAGGCTGAAAGTAAAGGCCCAAACCGGAATATTCCCAATGCTTATACGTACGTCTGACACGTGGCAAACATTTGAGCATATTTCAAATTAAGGCAAACTAAATTTTCAGTAAATCATATTATAATATTACATAGATATGCGTTTGAATTCATTTACATATATTATATTTAGGGGGAATTACACCAATTCTTTGAATTTAATACTTAATAACACATAAATTCACATTTTTAAAATTAGAACATCAAATTCCTAAGTTTTAATAAAATATCCTAAATGATTTACTGAAAATTTAGTTTGCCTTAATTTGAAATATGCTCAAATGTTTGCCACGTGTCAGACGTACGTATAAGCATTGGGAATATTCCGGTTTGGGCCTTTACTTTCAGCCTCTAATCCTTCCTCTTGTACGTATGCATGAATTACGAATAATCCAGCTATCTTAATATATCATTAATTATGTTTATGGAGGATTTACTTTATTATTATCTTAATATTATATTATATAATGTAGATACTATTTTTTTAATTAATATTTTTATAATTTTATAAAAATTTATTTATAGATATCATTAACTTAATTAATTATTTTCTATAAATAATATAATATCAAGATAATATTAAACTAAAATTCTCCTTAGACACTTTAATTTACTCTATCTATCAATTTTAATATATTTGTTTTTAAAAATTAATTAAAAATTATGATCGTAATATATATGATTCAAATTTAAATTTTTTTATCCCAAATAAACGTTTTTTCTACTGAATTAGAAAAATGATTGGTTTACGTTTTTATTTTTTACGCTTTCATGATCACAACTTAACTTTAGGCTCTATTTGTTTGCTCGTTTAAAATTAACCTAGTTTAATTTTAACCAGGCATATCACATCATATATAAAATTTAATATTAAAAATTAATTCTATTTCACATCTTACACATATTACTAAAATGATAACTAACTTATATCACATCCTTCACATATCCCAACATAATAACTAACTTTATATCACATCTCTCACATACTCCAACATAACAATTAACTTACTTCACATCATTCACAATTTTTAATAAAAAAATATCTCTATTTAAGTTTAATTTTAACCTTATTGAATTTTACCTTACAAACAAACAGACCACTCTATCCACTTATGAGTCTAATTTAGTGAACTAATCACGAATTTCATTCAATTAATTGCTAAGCATTACGTATTTTTATTAATGAAATAAATGAGATTAAGTGTTTCATATTAATTGTCATCTATATAAAATATCTATGCTAAAAACAATAATCTAGTGATCAATGAGGAAAAACTTTTATGTAAAATTAGCTACGCATTCATGATGTTTTGAATTCCAATTTTGCCCAAGCCATTGCTGCACTGAGAGAGGGTAGATTGGTCCACGTGTAATTTGAGAGAGAAGCCATGAGATAAAAGAAAAGAATAGATGGATCTTAATAGCTTATAAAAATTTTAATTTGATGTTCAAATAAATGATAATTTGTCTTAATTTTCATTTAAATTACCATAAATTATAATTTAGCATGTAATGACCAACATGTGTTATATAAATAATCTAAAATAATAAAATATTTCTAAAATATATAATAATAAAATTATATAATTTCATTTCTTACAAATATTATTATTTTATTATCCTATTTTTCTTTATAATTATAATTTAATTTTCGGACTTATCTTACACTTGGCCTTAAATTCTAAGAAACAACTTAATTCCCAAATTTTTCTAAGCAAAATCAAGTCCTAATTTATTAAAATATAAATTTAAATTTAGTCCTATAATTTCTTTTAGTATTGATATTAGGTCATTGTTTACAATAAATTTATAGTTTAGACTCCAATTTATCTTAGTTTTGTCTAAAATCAAAAAAATTATAATTTAGTATCCCTTCTTTTCATAGTGTTGAACTTTGGTTCTAAGTGCTTGAAATAATAATTACAATTCATTCTTTTAATTTTTTTAGTCTTAATCATAATTATAAGACTTAAGGAATTATAATTTGGTACTACAATTTTCTTAATCTTAATCATAGGTCCTAATTTACACAATAACTTGATCCTTAATTTCTCTTAGCCTTGATCATAGGTCGTAATTCTTTAAACTCTGTCCTTTACAAAAAATTATATTTTGGTCTACAATTAATCTTAGTTTTTATCTTAGATCCAAAAAATTATGATTTACTATCCCAATCTTTCTTAGTCTTTACCAGAGGGGCCCAAATAGCACACTTTCATTTTTGTGGATTTGTGTGAATAAGAGGTAAACTTCAAGGACCCAAATGAATATCCCTACTTTATTTCATCTTACCAGCCTCTTTGAGCCTAAAATATTTCATTTTGAAATCACCTAAATCGACAAAATGATCTCCATCATTCGAAAAAGTACAACACAGAATCCTTAGCAAGAGTTATTTCTGGAAAAATTGTATTCGAGTTCTCGAGTTTGATGGCTCAATATAACAGAGTCACAAATTTTACGAAATGTAACAGAAAATAATTACATTTACAACAATATTTGTTGTTTAGGATCCAATTGTAAGAGGGATCCTATCTTAGGACTCGTGCGTAGATATATAAAGACATATGGGGGTTCAAAATTTCAAGTTCTACTTCTAATTGGTACATGACAATAATAAGAGTGAAAACACAGATTAGAAGAAATAGTTGAAAGATGTCTAAATTTTAATAACTTTATTTCACATCCAACACAAATTTCAACTTTAAAATCAATTTTATTTCACATCCTACACACCTCCCAATATTAAAATAAATTTCTTTCCCATCAATTCTATAAAATAAATTATTTTTTCTTTCCTTACCCAAATTCATCCTCCAACCAAACAAGCCCTGAGGAGAGCCGATAGCGTACCACTTAAGAGTAACATTTACCACAAAATACCATCAAAAGGAAAAAAAAAAACATTTACCACAAAACAAATGCTTACCATAATTTGATAATGAGAAGCAAAAGTGTTTTTGAGGACCACAGCAGCTGGACATGAGAATGATTAGAAGAGCAGAGGACATGAGAAGGAATGAGGGCATAGGGTTAATATTAAAATCAGGTACCAAAATCTTAAAAGTTATAATTTGGTATCTCAATTTCTTTTAATCTTGATTTTAAGCCTAAAATCTTTACAACAATAATTTTAATTTGGTCTCTTAATTTCTCTTCATTTTGGTATTAGCCCTTAATTCCTTAAATATTATCTCCTACAAAAATAATAATTAGGTCTCACAATTTCTCTTAATCATGATCCTATATCCTTACAAAAATAATTATAATTTGGTGCCAGATTTTTTTAGCTTTTATGTTAGACTCAAAGAAATTATAATTTAGTGCAATAACATCTCTTAATCTTGATTTTATGTCCCAAAATTTTAATTTATATATTGTAATTTATATACTTCATATTACTATTATAAATATATATATATATATATATATATTAAAAAATATCATATTTAAATATGTATTATATATCAGTATACTTTCTTTTCTATTATGTTAATAATATATTAGAAAAAGTTTATTTTTAATTAAACGTAAAAGCTTACATTATTGGAAAATTTTTTTATAGTAAATTAATGAACCATGGGTGATAAAATTTAATATTTATTTTCTCACTTAATCATATTATTAATGTTAAATATGTATATATATATATATATTAAATAATTAATTTATTAATGAAATTCAATATTAATTGTATTATTTTAATATATAAATATATATTTAATTTTTGTATTTAACATTGTAGAGATGCTGAGACAGCCAGGAGGTTTGCCTAGAAGCAGCCATCCTTGAAAGAGTGCGTAATAGCTCACTGATCGAGCGCTCTTGCGCCGAAGATGAACGGGGCTAAGCGATCTGCCGAAGCTGTGGGATGTCAAAATGCATCGGTAGGGGAGCGTTCCGCCTTAGAGGGAAGCACCCGCGCAAGCAGGTGTGGACGAGGCGGAAGCGAGAATGTCGGCTTGAGTAACGCAAATATTGGTGAGAATCCAATGCCCCGAAAACCTAAGGGTTCCTCCGCAAGGTTCGTCCACGGAGGGTGAGTCAGGGCCTAAGATCTGGCCGAAAGGCGTAGTCGATGGACAACATGTGAATATTCATGTACTATCCCTTGTTAGTCCCGAGGGACGAAGGAGGCTAGATTAGAAATAAACATTTTTTGATTGGTTGATTGTATTAATTTTTTTTAATAATAATATGTATGTGTGTGTTTGAGAAATAATAAATTTGCTATATTTATTTTTGATTTCCCATCAATGTCCCCTATCATTTCGTTGGACTATCAGCATGAGTGAAAGTTGAATTGCAAGACTTATACGTGTAATTTGCGACTCGCAACCTGCTCGTCCGTCTCCCCATACGGTTGCAACCTGCTTGCATGCCTTTCGGGAACCCCGACCTTGCCCACTCAGCTCCCTATTGCGCGTGATTGGAAACTCCCATTTCCGAATAGCCACCGCTTGGTGTCTCACGTCTCCCTATTGAACAAAAAACTCTCTTGTACATTTTAGATCAATCAGTCGTCCATGCTTCTCTCTATCTTGCTTGCCGATCCAACTCCCATCCCTTAATTGCCTCTGAAAATTAGTAAAATCGCAAGTATATCTTTTTTCCTTTGTTTCTTATTTTGGATGTTTATATATTTCTATAGTTCCACATTTACCACAATTATCAGGTTGCTGATTAACATAGTATTAGCAGCACAACAGAACTATCAGGATGATCCTTGTAGCATCCAACTATATTAAAAAAAAATAAAAAAAAATGACTTAGATGTGAAATTTACCTTCTCGGCTCCTAAAATCTGGACGGTACTCCCTGGGTGCTTTGCTAAATTCAGCAAATTGCCACCATGGACAATGAGTTGAGCTCCAACAAGCTCCCCACAAAGGATAGTTAAATTGAGAGCAATGACATTCATTCTACTATTAAGATAATCATATAGCGCGGCTCTATACTCTAAAGAGCCAAAACCTCATCCACAACTCTCTAATATTTGCCAAGGTCACTAACTTCAGTGCCATAGATATATATAACAGCTGCTTCTTTCAAATCTGCCTCAACTTCCTCTAATGGAAGCTGATTAAATCATATAATAAAGCATTAATTCTTACCTCACAATCAGAATAGATTCTCGAATACGAAGAAAAAAAACCACCTCAGAGAAATCAAGGTTCGCTACATTTGTGCGGTTTCAAAGTTGTAAGATTTAATCTATTGTATAAATTATAATATTGGGGTCACTGAATTTTAATAAATTATCAAATTGTTACTTTTTTATTTTTTTATTATTAAAATTTTTTAGAATTACCATTTTACCCTTTGTTCCTCTCTTTCTCTTCTCGATCCAGCGCACGCACGCGGGCTGCACGACGCCAGCGGGTTCGGCGGCCGCGCGGCGTGTCCACCGGCGGACGCGCACGCCCGCCGGCCGCGTGGCCACAGGCGGTCGCCCGGCCACCTGACCCATCGGCGGCCGCGCGGCCCGCGCGCGTGCACGTGATCAGGAGGTAAGAGAGAGGGGCATGGGTAAAATGGTAAATTTTAAAAATTTTAAAATAAAAAAATAAAAAAGGACCCATTTGATATTTATTAAAACTCAGAGACCCGTTGTTATAATTTAAAAAATATGCACCTACGCATTATTAAGTATTAAACATAGGACCTAGATGTAATTTTCCTTTATATTTATATACATAATTTAATGTACATCACCATTAATGTATATATATTAACATCTAATATATATATATATATATATATATAAGCTTAAAAAATCTTAATTAATATAATTCTTATATGTTTATATTACATATTGAACCGCTTTCGAGTTAAGCTAATTTTATTTTGAAGTAGTTGACTTTAACCTTTAAGAAAAGTGGAGTAAGGCATTACGCGCGATCTACTAAGTTTCAAATAAAAGCAACGCTCGGATGCTAAATAGATCGTATGCATGAAAATTAAGAATTAAGCAATATTACACAAAACTTTCTTAGTTCATTGAAATTAAAAAAAAAAGACAGAAAAATTAATTAATATATTCAACTAAAAATGATCATTTAAGTAGTACACACACAATATAAAACTTTCATAAGAGTAAAACATCCACAGATTACATGCATATATAGAACTGATGGTACAGAGAGAGAGAGAGCTAGAGAGAAGGAGGGAGGGGGGGAGAGATCATGAGGCCAGTACTTAGAATATATATATTTAAAGACTAGTAGATTGATAGATTAATAAAAATTAAAATATAACTAATTAAGCTGGTTCGATTAATTAATTAATTAATTATATATATGGTTTAATTGTGCTAAAGATGCTCCAAGGAATAACGTTGTCAGGGTTAAGATCTTGACCGGCCGGCAGCGCTATGTACATCATTAAAATCATCGGCGGCTTCATTAGTATTACTACTCCCTCCGAAGTAACGAAGTTGACGACTGCAGTGATATGATACCAGAGACGAATATGATCAAAGTGAAGAACTTGCACCGCAAAGGAAACTTCCAACGGCCACTCGAGTTTGACGAACGGCGAATGATTAGCGGGCGCGTAAAGGTTGTACGATCCGATAGCTGCTGCAACGGAAAGTCTATAAATGTTAGCTCCAGGAAGAAGTAACGGTTGAAAACGGAGGCCTCTGAACGGCTGCGCGGAGGTGATCGCCACCGCCGCCGAGGCGATGAGGAGGAGGAGGACGAGGAGGAGATGGCCGCCGGAAGCCATGCGCGCGCGGATTGATCGTCAATGTAAGCACTTCTAGGAGAGGGAGGAGATCGATGGCGAAGGCTATCAAGCTCAGGCCTTTAAATATATATAGTCGATGATTCATGGGATTAGGACCGAAATTGAAATCAGCGATTTTTTCATATTAAAAATTAAAATCAAACCTGATAAACTGATTAATCGAAAATTCGATTTAGTTAACAAATATTTTTAATTTTTAATATATATTTTATTTTTAATTATGGCAGACTTAAAATTATAATTTTATAATATATTTAATGTTAAATAATTATATCAAATTTTATAAAAATTTACAATTTAAATAAATTTTAATTAAAATTAATAATCATAATAATCATAGTCCTATATTTTTATAATAAGATATATTTAAGCTCTAATTGATAATTAAATATATTTAACTTGATATTATTTATCTCATAAAATACTACTAAGATAAATATTAAAATAATAATTTAAAATCATATGAAAATTAAATAAAATCATATTGTAACAAGCTCGGTATATAAATATTGAGCTTATTACGAGATAAATCAACTTTATTTCAAATGAGTTGATTTTAATTTAAGTTCAAACCGAGTAAACACAAGCTAACTTCAAGTATTTACCCTTATTTCCTGCTATTGAATTGTGAATGGGGATATTGAAAGGAAGGAACAATTACATGTATGTCATTAAAATATAATTATTTTATATTTTTAATATTATATATTGATCACTAAAATTATGAGAAAATTATATTTTTTATTATGTATTTGTTACAATTTTGTGGTATGATTTATACATGAGACATAATTTTTATATAATTTTAATAAAAAAATATAATATTAAAAATTTAGATATAAAATATATAAAATAATTAGATTTTAATGATATGCATGTTATTATATAATTACCCAAAATATAAAATTGGTTTTGTGGAAATGTGATTTGATTAAAGCATTAATGAGTTTGGGCCCATTACGAGAAGCCCATTGCAATCTTATTTATTTAATCTTATAATTAATTAAATACTATAATGAAAAAAAGACTATTTTTTACTACGACTCTTACATAATGTACAGTGAATTTAGTCTCACGTTACTAAAGAAACATAAAATTTTCTTTATATTATTTTGTAGCTAGAGCTTTTCGAGATAAATTCGTAAATTGACCAATTCAGCAGTAACAGCTAATCAATTTTCAGGTTCAACCTCATTTCTGACCAGTTCAATCTCAATTCAATGTAGAGCTAGTTTTGAGATGTAACTGGACTGGTTGGACTGCAGATTCACAATTCAACCAGTTGAACTAGCTGATATAATCTGGTTTTTAAAATATTGATTTAATATATATTTTACATAATGTGTTCACGTATATATTATATTTTAAAATATATATATGAAATGATTACATATATATATATATATATATATAATTCTATAAATATTGAATTGATTGCGAGTTAAATTAAATTTTTCAAGTAAGCTAGTTTTGAGTCATATGAAAATTAGATCGAGTTCAAATTGAGTAAAATACGAGTGAATTTTAAAGCGAATTTTGTTGACGCTTTCCAGAATATTCTAATTTATCCGGTTATTTCAGTTGCATGTTTCTTGTATATTACGACACTTGCATGTCATAAAATAAAATTGATTAAGTTAAATGTAGATTAAATTTTAATACATTATTGGATTCAATTTATGTCCAAAATTAATTTGTCGTATATAACAATAAAATGCAAAGCAATTCCAAATAAATGAAAATAATTTATATCTGATTGCCATACGTCTTTAAACGGTTAGTTTTGATATGATAATTAAAGCTAACGACAAATCACTTTTTAATACATAATTAAATTTAATTTTTCAAAGTTTTTTCTATTATTGACATGTGGCTCCAGCGTTGCATCACAGTCATACACGTGGCGCTTGGCTACTAATCGTATGACTATTATTTTTGTAGATCCCAAACTTTGTCCACGATGTTTGGGTTACAGCTCACAAACTTCGTCCACGATGTTTCCATCTCTCCCAGCCACATCAGGCACGATGTTTCTCAGCTCTTCTCAAGCATCGATGATGATGTTTCTCAGCTACACCTATCGTTGTCAGTGTGCTCTGGCCGCACCAGTCATACAAACCAAGGGCCCGCATGCTTAAGCCATCACGGACTCCAAGAAGACAAGCTCTTCACTCATTATTTTCAGCCCCCCAAGTGGCCGACAATGGTAGGACCACCAGCGTAGGCTCAGCATTGTTTATACTTTTTCCCCTCTGAAAAATCTGGGTGGAGCTCTCCTTCCACCCGCCTATAAATCCCCCTGAATAAAGCTTCAGGGAAAAAGGAGAAAAGGAGAACTCTCATCTTTCCATCGTACTTGTATTAGAGCTTAAATTAAGAAAGCTCTCCCTCTTTCTGGCTCCCTGATGTAGGGGATTCCCTCCCTGAACCACCTTAAACACTTGTGTGCTATTCTGGATGCATATTACTCTCTTTTGAGCTTTAACAGATAGGTTTAGCTCTCTGCGTGCTACCGTCTCTCGGGACTCTCTCTTTTTCTCTGTGTCTCTTGGGATCCCCTACATTCTACATCAACATCTTCTGGTGCTTTCATTGAGACCTGAGAGAGTGGTGGCCAGAACGCACAAAACCAATTCCGCTACTCGGAACACCCAAATTGCTGAGCTGTGCGAGATGCTGGCAAATCTCATTGACCTTGTTACCGATCTCGTCACTCGGCAGGCAGTAGTCCTACAGCAAACTCGTGCAGCAAACGCCTCCACTGATGCAGCCTTCCCGCCGATTGCGGCGGCTCAGCGTCTATCTCCGTCGATCGCGGCGACCCCAGCACTCTTTCCGCTGATTGTGGTGAACGCCCCTCCTCGTCTTCGGGAGTAGGGGGCTCCCCTCACTTCAAGAACTCCCTCTACTCAGGCCTCTAGCTCATCCCATCCTCCTAGTCAAGATTTTCCCCACCGGGGGTGTGATGCCCGTGGTCGAAGTGGGCGGGGAGTGATCACCGGATGATGTCCTAAGACAGTGGAATCACTGAGACGAAGTGCGGCTCCTAGCAGGCTTCTAGGCCAAATAATGAGTAGTGAGAGGGGCACAGAAATGAATCGTCCATATCGGAAAGGGAGGGAGATCCTGAGCTGTATAAGTAGATAACGTGATCTCAAATAGTAGAGGTGCCTTTTGGGGCAAAAACCGTGAGGCTAGTAATGAAAAAATTCATAGTTGAGCGTACTTGGGCTGGAATAGCACTAAGATGGGTGACTTCCTAGGAAGTACTCAAGTACGCAGTTTTTCTAAAGCCGAAGCGGATAATACCTCTACAATGAGATCACGGGATGTTATAATATGTTATTAGAGTCGACCTTCGGCAGTACGATGTGGTTCGAGGATGAACCAAGCAGAAGCTGGTGGGCCTGTGATGCCCGAGGCCGAAGAGGGCGGGGAGTGATCACCGTGTGATGTCCTATGAGAAAGGAATCGCTGAGTCAAAGTGCGGCTCCTGGCAGGCTTCTAGGTCGAATAATGAGTGGTGAGAGGGGCACAAGAATGAATCGACCCATATCAAAAAGGGAGGGAGATCCTGACCTGTATAAGTAGATAACATGATCTCAAACAATAGAGGCGTCTTTTCGGGAAAAACCGTGAGGCTAGTAATGGAAAACTCCATAGTTGAGCGTGCTTGAGTTGGAGTAGCACTGCGATGGGTGACCTCCTGGAAAGTACTCAAGCATGCAGTTTTTCTAAAGCTAAAGCGGAAAATACCTCTACAATGAAATCACGAGATGTTACAATATGGTATCAGAGCCGACTTCCTATAGTTCAATGTGGTTCGAGGACGAACCAGTCGGAAGCTGGTGGGCCTGTGACGGCAGTGGCTGCAGAGGGCGGAGAGTGATCGCCGGGTGAAGCTCTAAGAGAGAGGAATCACTAAGGCAAAATGCGGCTCCTGGCAGGCTTTTAAGCCAAATAATGAGTGGTGAGAGGGGCACAGAAATGAATCATCCCACATCGAAAAGGGATGGAGATCTTAAGCTATATAAGTAAATAACGTGATCTCAAATAGTAGAGGTGCCTTTTGGGGCAAAACCGTGAGGCTAGTGATGAAAAAATTCATAGTTGAGCATGCTTAGGCTGGAATAGCACTAAGATGGGTGACTTCTTGGGAAGTACTCAAGTACGCAGTTTTTCTAAAGCCGAAGCGGACAATACCTCTACAATGAGATCACAAGATGACGCCAGTGGCTGAAGAGGGCGGAGAGTGAATGCTGGGTGATATCCTAAGAGAGAGGAATCACTAAGACAAAGTGCAGCTCCTGGCAGGCTTTTAGGCCAAATAATGAGTGGTGAGAGGGGCACAAAAATGAATCATCCCACATCGAAAAGGGAGAGAGATCTTGAGCTGCATAAGTAGATAACGTAATCTCAAATAATAGAGGCGCCTTTTGGTGCAAAACCATGAGGCTAGTGATGGAAAAATTCATAGTTGAGCATGCTTGGGCTGGAGTAGCACTGGGATAGGTGACCTCCTAGGAAGTGCTCAATTCATGCAGTTTTTCTAAAGCCAAAGCGGACAATACCTCTATATTGAGATCACAAGATATTACAATATGGTATCAAAGCTAACCTTCCGCAGTATGATGTGGTTCGAGGATGCACCAGGCAGAACCTGGTGAGCCTGTGACGCTCGTGGCTAAAGAGGGCGGAGACTGATCACCGGGTGATGTCCTATGAGAAAGGAATTGCTGAGGCAAAGTGCAACTCCTGGCAGGCTTCTAGGTCAAATAATAAGTGGTGAGAGAGGCATAGAAATGAATTGACTCACATCGGAAAGGGAGAGAGATCCTAAGCTGTATAAGTAGATAACGTGATCTCAAATAATAGAGACGTTTTTTGGGGCAAAACTGTGAGGCTAGTGATGGAAAACTCCATAGTTGAGCATGCTTAGGTTGGAGTAGCACTGGAATAGGTGACCTCCTGGGAAGTACTCAAGCACGCAATTTTGTTAAAGTCAAAGCGGACAATACCTCTACAATGAGATCGAGGGATGTTACAAAAAATATTCGCCGCATTTTTTTTTGATTTTTTTGGTGTTGATTTTATTAGTTTTATTCAAGGCATGCTAATTGTACATTTGTACTAACCCTCAATTATTAGATAAAATTTAAATTTAAAAATCATTAAATTTTTTAGAGTTAATTTGTAATGTTCAATTCATGCTGAGGCCATTGACATTGCAAAAGTTTTTTTAAAAAAGAATGCTTAGCCTTTGACCTTCCCAAAAACTTTTATATCTAAATAACTTTTACTTTAATTTCTTTTCTTAATTTCCCAAATATATATATATCAAAATGCAAAATTTTAAATTTAAAAGCCAAAATCAATATATCAATGGCAAGGCATGATCTTAAAAAGATAAATATGATATTTTATGATTCAAATATAAAGATATTATTTATTTTAATTCAAGTACTTTTCAGAAATTCATCTCTTCTCATTTATGCTTTAACTTACATATATTTAACTATAGAGCTTCTCGTCATTAACTAACTTTACGATTTTATCACAATAGTCAAGTCTACAATTTAAAATCGTGTCATCTATTTCTAAAACTTATAAATAGGGAATTGCACTTTGCTCAAGTAATTTTATTCTCTTAAGACATCACTTGGTGATCACTTATCACTATCTTTAATCACGAGTAGTCACTAAAAAAATAATTTATAAGTAATTTCTTACGTTCTATAATCTTGCTAATTATTTTATTCAAATTCATTTTCAAGCAATAATTACTCATTTCAAAATTATGAACAGAACTTCAAATTTAATTACTTTCCATTTTGAACTTATTTACAAGTAATTTTCAGGAGAACTTATTTTACTTTTAATAGATATACATTTTTTATTTAAATGAAATAAATGAAATAAGATGCTTTGATAATTGCCACTTATATAAAATATTTGTTTTTAAAAATAAGGATGAATAGGAAAAACTTTGAAATATTAAATTTAATTATGTATTAAAAAGTGATTTTTCGTTAGCTTTAATTATCATATCAAAACTATTCGTTTAAAGACGTATGGCAATCAGATATAAATTATTTTCATTTATTTAGAATTGCTTTGCATTTTATTGTTATATACAACAAATTAATTTTGGACATAAACTGAATCAATAATGTATTAAAATTTAATCTATATTTAACTTTATCAGTTTCATTTTATGACATGCAAGTGTCGTAATATACAAGTAACATGCAACTGAAATAACTGGATAAATTAGAATATTCTGGAAAGCGTCAACAGAATTCGCTTTAAAATTCGCTCGTATTTTATTCGATCTAATTTTCTTATGACTCAAAATTAGCTTACTTAAAAAAAATTAATTTAACTCCCAATCAATTCAATATTTATAGAATTATATATATGTAATTATTATATATATATATATATATTTGAAAATGTAATATATATGTGAACACATTATGTAAAATATATATTGAATCAATATTTTAAAAACTAGACTGCATCAGCCAGTTCAACTGGTTGAATTGTGAATCTACGGTCCAACTAGTCCAGCTAAATCTCAAAACTGGCTCTACATTGAATTGAGATTGAACTGATCAGAAATGGGGTTGAACTTGAAAATCGATTGGCTGTTACTGCTGAACTGGTCAATTTATAAGTTTATCTCGAAAAACTCTAATTACAAAATAATATAAAGAAAATTTTATATCTCTTTAGTGATGTGAGACTAAATTCACTATATATTATGCAAGAATTATAGTAAAAAATAGTCTTTTTTTTCATTATAGTATTTAATTAATTATAAGATTAAATAAATAAGATTTCAATGGGCTTCTCGTAATGGGCCCAAACTCATTAATTCTTTAAACAAATCACATTTCCACAAAACCAAATTTATGTTTTGGGTAATAATATAATAACATGCATATGACTGAAATCTACTTATTTTATATATTTTATATCTAATTTTTTAATATTATATATTATTTATTAAAATTATATAAAAATTATGTCTCATGTATAACTCATACCATAAAGTTATGACAAATACATAATAAATTAATTATACTTATTAAAAAAAAGTGATTCTTTTTAGGATACGATACATTGACTAAATTTACGAAAGTGCGTCAATTGAGATCTGTTAAAATTAAATACAGATCAAATTTTATCTTAATTGATAATAACACGCAAACAAAATCCAAACAAGTGAATACGATTTAGAATTGATTGTTAATTTGTCATGTCTTAAAATAAAGTTAATGTGTCATGTAGTGGCGAGCTCAACTTGCTTGCTTGACAAATACTGGAAGGTGGAAGAACTTTTTTTACTAATTTCTTAAAAATAAGTAATAATTTTATCATAATTGATAATAACATGCAAACAAAATCCAAACAAGTGAATACGATTTAGAGTTGGCTGCTAATTTTCCACTCTTAAAATGAACAATTTAAATTTTAATACAATGTCAATTAAATTGGTACCAAAGTTTGTCTTCATTTAACTTTAGTTTTCTCCTAAATATTTCATACAGTTGGCAGCTAATAAAAACAATTTAACATCATTTATTTCATTAAAATAAAGGCCATCATTTCAAAAATATCATTTATCTATCTATTAAACTAAAGAAAGGACAAAAAATATCTGCATTTTTGAAATTTTTTAATTTTAATCTTTGCATTAAATTGCATACATTAGGGCAGTAAACGGGTAGAATTTCGAATCAAACAGATCAAATTTTGATCCATTTGATTTGAAATTCAACCCAAAAATATAGTTATTTGTATACATTTTACTTAATTTTGCAACAGATAATCAACCACGATGATAATTGATGACATATTAGTCTAAATATTATCTTAATACTATATTATATAATTTAAATACCATGACATCTAAATATCATCTTTTAAGTGATAATTTTATAATTTTTAAAATATTATCTAACATGTTATTAAATTAGGTAATTATCTTTTCTAAATAATATAACAAAACATTAAAATAACATTAAACTAAATAACTCTATAGTATTATCTGTATGTTAAAAGCTAGTAGACAAATTAATTACAAAAGTAAATGTGAAAATCACAAATTTTTTTGTCATTTAAAAAATAGAAAAAAAATTTCACGTCTAAAATAATTGAAAATGAAATTTAAAATATTTACTTTTGAAATATTTCCGCTTAAAATTCAATTTAAATTGACCAAGCACTGTAACTTAATTTAGGAATTTATTTATGCTATTTTCTTTTTTACTTCAACTTTAACGTTATAATTTTTTTCACTTTAATTAAAAATTATGACCATAATATATATTATTCAAATTTAAAAAATTTTTATTCCCAAATAAATATTTTTTCTACTGAACTAGAAAAATGCTTGGTTTACGTTTTTATTTTTTCCCCTTTCATGATCACAACTTAACTTTATAGATATGAACAAATCTAGCTTAATAAATTAAAAAATTAATATAGTGGCCGCTTATGAGTCTAATTTAGTGAACTAATCACGAATTTCATTCAATTAATCGCTAAGCATTACCTATTTTTATTAATGAAATAAATGACGTTAGGTGTTTCATATTAATTGCCATCAATATAAAATATCTATGCTAAAAACAATTATCTAGTGATCAATGAGGAAAAACTTTGATGTAAAATTAGCTAATGAACTACTATTAAAATTTGTTCATTTATACTTACCTTAACATGCCAAATCTAAAAAATTGTTCATTTTATGACATAAAAAATTTAAGTTTGAGAGTTGAACGAGTAAAAAACTATTTTTTAGGAATGTTAGATATATTTCCTCAAATTTTATATTTTTAGTGAATTTTTGTGAAAAATATTTTCATTAAAAATATGTCATTTATTTATAAAATAAAAATTAGATAAAATATATTTGTTAATTAAAGAATAAAAAAATACCATAAGTCTTTTAAAAAACAGTAAATTAAATTAAAGTTATATGCCTAAAGAGAAATTCTAAAGTAGTAAAAAAGGCTTTTAAACATGAAAAAATGAAGATAGAATATAAAATTAATTAGGGATAATTACTTATATACCACGCAATTTAGTTTTATTTATGCATTACCCATCCATTCTTACCTAATTACGCTGTGCATACTCAAAATATTATAAAATCTCACATACACACATTTTAACTTATTTCTATTATAATGAGTAATCATAATTTTTCAATAACCTAAGTATAATTAAATTACAAAAAATCTGAGTCGTTCATCATATTATTTTAAGAATATTTAAATATATTTTGAGTAAAAATTCTAAAACATTAATATTTAGGTGGCAGCAAAGGAAAAAGACATCCGCGACGTGAATTGATTTTAGGACAAATCAGCGCTTTAGTATGGTATTGAGGAAGAGTACCATTAAGTATAAAATTATAAATTTAATGATTTACTAATGAAATATTTTTTTTCAAATAAATTTTGATTAAATTTTAACTCAAATGTGTGTATGTAAGATTTTTGTAATGTTTTGAGTATGCACAGTATAATTAATTAAAAATGAATGGGTAAGACATAAATAAAATTAAATTGTGTGGCATGTAGGTAATTATTCCTTGTTTATTATGTTAGGATTTTAGTGAGATGATAAATAAAACTGATAATTATATTAAAGTTTATGTATAATATAAAATAAAATAAAAAATTTATATTATTTAAAATTACCCAGATTATGAAAAATGGTTGCTTGAAAAGCCTTTTTCTGTATTTTCATGTAAATATTTTATATATATTAAGTTGATTACTACAAGTTGAATTGATTTTATTTGAAAAACCTAATTTTCTAAGAAAATAAGTCCGAGTTTCGGACGATTAAATCACTACCGAGTATTTCGATATAGTTGAATTTGAAAAATTCCAGATCAATATTATTAAACAATAACCAACGCATATAAATTGTAACGTGAAAATTCAGAGAAATATAGAAGGTATATATTTCTGATCACTTCATCAAAATAAAAAATTACTCTTGTGATAAGAGAGGTGAAATTAAGTTAAGACGAAAGATAGAAGTAATTGTATATTTGATTGAATTAGTCACAAATGACACATATAACTTTTTATTATATAAAGAGTTTATAACACCAGAGACAGAGAAATCAAAAACAAGTACTGTTGAACCTTTATCGATTTAGATGATAACAGATATATTAATAATATATTTGATTAATTTTTTAAATATTAGTACATATTATACTTAAGTTTTTCAGATTCAAAGAAGGTTGATTGTCGATATGATTTTGAGCCAAAAATAACAAAAACAAGCAAAGAATAAAGAGAAATGAAGTTGATAAAGATTGCTAAGAAAATGAGCATTAAGTCAAAAAGTCAATTTCAAAGACGCATTCACTATAAAATTTTAGACTATCATGTAAGTACAAGAAATTTTATACTTAATATAATTTTTAATTAATTTAATATATGTATATGTATATATTCCAGAATAAACTAAACTATCTAATTAATTCAAGGTTTTTCCCATTAACTTTGTTTAAAATAAATATTTTATTTAAGTGGCAATTAAAAAAGCACCTCATTTAATTCATTTATTTCATTAAATAAAAACCTATATATCAATGGCAAGGCAGGATATTAAAAGGATAAATATTATATTTTATGATTTAAATATAAAGATATTATTTAATTTAATTCGAGTACTTTTCAGAAATTCATCTCTTCTCATTTTTGCTTTAACTTACAAACATTTAACTATAGAGCTTATCGTCATTAACTAACTTTACAATTTTATCATAATAGTCAAGTCTACAATTTAAAATCGTGTCATCTATTTCTAAAACTTATAATTTTTTTTCTTTTTCGATATAGTATGACTAATTTTTGTGCCTCTTTCGTCATTCATTATCCAACTTAGAACGTTGCAAGGAATTGCACTTTGCTCAAGTAATTTTATTCTCTTAAAACATCACTTGGTGATCACTTATCACTATCGTTAGTCACGAATAGTCATTAAAAAAATAACTTATAAGTAATTTCTCACGTTCTATAATCTTGCGAATTATTCTATTCAAATTCATTTTCGAGCAATAATTACTCATTTCAAAATAATGAACAGAACTTCAAATTTAATTACTTTCCATTTTGAACTTATTTACAAGTAATTTTCAGGAGAACTTATTTTACTTTTAATAGAAATACATTTTTTATTTAATGAAATAAATGAAATAAGATGCTTTGATAATTGCGACTTATATAAAATATTTGTTTTAAAAAATAAAACTTTGAAATATTAAATTTCATTATGTATTAAAAAGTACTGATTTGTCGTTAGCTTTAATTATCATATCAAAACTATTCGTTTAAAGACGTATGGCAATCAGATATAAATTGTTTTCATTTATTTGGAATTGCTATGCATTTTATATTTATATACGACAAATTAATTTTGGACATAAATTGAATCAATAATGTATTAAAATTTAATTTATATTTAATTTTATCACTTTAATTTTATGACATGCAAGTGTCGTAATATACAAGAAACTTGCAACTGAAATAACTGGATAAATTAGAATATTTAAATTTGAAATTTTTTTTCCCAAATAAATGTTTTTTCTACTGAACTAGAAAAATGCTAGATTTATGTTTTTATTTTTACCCTTTCATGATCACAACTTAAGTTTAATAGATATGATAGTCCATATTAATTTAATGAAAAAATTCAGCTTAATAAATTAAACAATTAATATAGTGGCCATTTATGAGTCTAATTTAATGAACTAATCATAAATTTCATTCAATTAACCGCTAAGCATTACCTATTTAATTTTATTAATGAAATAAATGACGTTAAGTGTTTCATATTAATTGCCATTTATATAAAATATCTATGCTAAAAACAATAATCTAGTGATCAATGAGGAAAAACTTTGATGTAAAATTAGCTAATGAACTACTATTAAAATTTGTTCATTTATACTTACCTTAACATGCCAAATCTAAATAATTGTTCATTTTATGACATATGGCACTAATTTTTTTTTGGATAAAATGTGGCACTAAATTAACATGTTCATTTAAAGATAAATGGCAACCAGCTGATTCAAATGACTTAAAAAATTTATTTGAGATTTGTTTGCATGTCAGCGTAACGATAAATCTTTGACGAAAATTTAATTAACGTGTTAAAATTTGTGTTGCATTTAACTTATCAATTAAGCCCTGGAATGCAATGTAATATTAATCCCCTTGGTGGAACATTTTTTTGATTTGAGTGTCGAACTATACAGTGCCCAACTATTGGGTGCCTCGCCTGCACTTTGGCTAGCTAGGCCCGTGCACATGTGATGCCAAATGATCTGGCACCAAACAATTCGAGAACAATCATGGAATTTGCAAAACGATAATCAGTCACAGCCCAATTAATTTAAATCGATGATTCATGAAAATTTGATTTACGGTGTCTAATTAAATTGTTCATTGTACGAGAATTGGGAATTAGTCAGATTTAAATTGCTTTCATTTACTTTGATTTTAATTTAATCGATGATTAAAATTCATGCTGCATTAATCAGATCCAGGCGTATTTACCCGATCCTAAAAAGTATCGTTATATGAGACTTTCTATTATTACAATGTGGAGCCGTTAAGAGTAAATTTTCCGTCTGAGTTCTTTACATTTTTTGAGTGTCTTTAAGGCACATAGAGTTACACATGTATACAAATCTACCAATAAGGCTGCTTTCTCTATATTTACATAGTTAATATAGGATGGTATGAGGGTACACACCTCTATAATGTCTAGGTATTTGTGTTCTTATGTGAACTTTTTATATTTTGTCTTATTAATTTGAATAAATGTACATATATTTTTTTAGATTTTAAAATTTTGTTAATAATTTAGCTGAAATGTTATTGGGAGGTGCAGATGTCAAACATTGTGTGTGAGGTTAGAGATTTGCAAAAGCGGTTTGAGCAGCTAAATATCGCAAAAATGATGAATATAATTCGTGCACGGATGGTAAATAAAGTGAGCCTTCAAATGTCGCATGTACAGCTGAGATTCAATGTTGAATTCAGGTATTAACAATATGGTAAGTAGGTTAGCTATACCCTAAACTGTTGGTTTTGAGCTTAGCATTCAACCATGCCAAGTGACATGACCTTCATGCCATGTGTAGGAGAATTGAAAGTTTAAATGTGATCATGCGTCTAATGAAGTGGCAGTATAGAAAAAATTATAATTTTTTCTAATTAGGGTTTAAGGTTTAGGGTTTAGGGTAAATTTTGTAAAACCCTATTTAACAGTTCAAACTGTTAAAATTTAGGTATAATATTAATTATTTACAACGATTTATGCCATATCGATGAATTTGAGTTGAATAGTTATTGTTTTTGCATCTATTCATTGCATTACGTTGAATTCAAGTGGAGTACAATTAGTTTTTGTTGTATTGGAAGAGAATATATGCAATTTGACTTTAATTGTATCTATATGAAGGTTTTTTCACATAATACTATGATTACACTCCTAATGTTTTGCTATATGGATGTATTTAATCGAAAATTGATATTTAGCGATCTATTAGGGGCATTTGATTGCATTTTAATGAAATACCTATAATTACACATCTATTTGTCGCTATATCGTTCAATTTTAAGAGAATAGGCTCTTTTAGGGTCTGATTTTTGCCATATCGATGAATTTGAGTTGAATAGTTATGTTTTTGCATCTATTCATTGCATTACGTTGAATTCAAGTGGAGTACAATTAGTTTTTGTTGTATTGAAGAGAATATATGTAATTTGACTTTAATCGTATCTATATGAACCCTAAACCCTAAACCCTAAACCCTAAACCCTAAACCCTAAACCCTAAACCCTAAACCCTAAATCCTAAACCCTAAACCCTAAACCCTAAACCCTAAACCCTAAACCCTAAACCCTAAAACCCTAAACCCTAAAACCCTAAACCCTAAACCCTAAACTTTATAGCTTTTCCATATATTTTAAGTAATCCAAACCCCGAATTTCGCTTATGAGATATTTAGGTAAAAAAACGTCACACCTCCGGTGCCATTAGGTGTAGGATGGTTTAGGTGGAGGGATGTGACGACCTCTCCCACTTGATTACACGATACTCACAACCGTTATATTTAATGTATTTACTTTGATTTTCATGATATGCTAAGCTTCGACCGAGTTTTAGAAAAGTTGTCGATTTTGGAGTATGTACATGCATGCATTTGATTCCAGGCTGGAAAAGCTAAGCAACTTTAAATAATTAATATATCGATCCCATCTTAATAGCTATTTAAAAAGACCACAGCTCAATCGCCTTCTCATCATCTAATCACAAATACTCTTATTGAGAGACCCCCATCTAGAAGTAGTAGTGAATTGGATTACTTTCATGGCTTCCGCCGGCGCCCATCTCCTCCTCATCCTCCTCCTCACAACCTCCATGGCGGGAATAACATCCGCACAGCCAAACGAAGCTATGGGGCCTTCTGGCTTTCGTCAGATCACTTCAATTCAAGTTATAGAGATTGTCGCTATTGCTGCACTGGCGGCATATAACACTTTGGCGCCCGGCCATCGTCATCCAAGAGTCGAGTTTGTAAGAGCGCTAACAGCTTACTACACGCCATTGCTCGATCCCTATCGAAGGGAACCAGTTAATTGGTTTCGCATGGCGATGATTGTTAAGGTGTCCGTGGCGGATGCATGGTTGTCCCCAGAATACCCCCCGTCAGAGAGGATTTTAGTAGTGCACTTCGCTGTGCCGTTGAGTCTTCCAATTCTACCTCCGAACGTCATCCTCGGGAGCATCCGTATCGTCCTTTTTCCATAGAATTCTGATTCAAATCCGCATCATTAATCGATCTAGCTACCTCGCTTTTTTCTCTTTTTTTCTTTTTTTTCTGAATCAATCTAGCTAGCTGCTTCTCATGTTTCCATTTTGTTATATGATCTATCTTTCTGCCATTTTTTGTGTGTCTCTCATTGTTTGTTGCCGTAAATTCAAATAAAAGTAAGTTTTGTGTCTACATCTGTTAAAATGATGATATTTTAGTTAAATATAATATTAGTTATATGTATATATGTTTGTATGTATATATACATAGACATATATATTGAGAAATTTACATTTATTATTTTTAAAAAAGAATTTCTTCCTGTCGGCATCACCTACGTCAAATATTTGCAAGCAACATCATTATTTTGAATGAAGAGCTAGAAATATTTTTGGGGGCGTTTAATTGGTTCGCTGTTATCTTGGTGTTATATTGTGTAATCTAATTGAAAATTATTTATACACATGCCACATAAATTTTCATGTATTACATCACACACACTTTCTTCACACTCCATAGTGTAAATTTTGTGAAGAAAATGTGTGTAGTGCAATATTAAAAAAATTGTGTAGCACGCACTTAAATATCCCTTTAATATTATTATATCAAAGAAATTATATATTTTTATAATTATTAAAAAATAAAATATTACTTACATTACACTACAATTTTACAAAATTATAAATTTTATATCATTTTTAATAAAATTTCGCTACTCTAAATTTTTATCTCTAAATAATAACATATAATTCGAAATATTAAATATTTGATTAAGAGTCAAAAATAACCTAACTTTTTTAAAAAATATTTTTGACAATATTTTATATTTATTTCTCATCATATATATAGTTAAATATTAAAAATTAATTTTAGGGTAAATTTCACCCAGGTCCCTGAGTTTAGGGGTTAATATCACACAGGTCCACGTTTTTAAAATCTATCATTCGGGTCCCTAGGTTTTCAAAAAATATCACCTGGATCTTTTTTTTATTTTTTTATTATTAAAAAATATACAAAATTACCATTATACCCTTGCCCTCCCTCTCTCCGGACTGCCGGATCTGAAGGAGAAGGGAGGGTAAGGGTATAATGGTAATTTTATATATTTTTTAATAATAAAAAAATAAAAAAAGGACCCAGATGATATTTTTTGAAAACCTAGGGACCCGAATGATATGATTTTAAAAACGTGGACCTGTGTGATAATAACCCTTAAAGTCAGGGACCTGGGTGAAATTAACCCTTAATTTTATTTTAAGTGCTACAGAAATTTTAATATTAAAAATTAACTTTATTTCGCACTTAACACATATTTTAATAGAAAAATTAATTTTATTTCATATCTAACACAACAGTCAATAGCAGAATATATTTATTTCACATTATAACTATAAAATAATTTTTTTCTGTTAATTTCAAGAAATTTTAAAATATTTTAAAATTATACTCCAATAAAAAGAATAAAATATATGAAAATACATCAATAATTATATAATTTTATAAAAGTGTAATATAATACATATAATATTTTAAAAAATAAAATAAAATACTTAATTTTTTATAATTAATATGCCATTAATTTATCTACATCTCCACCACCTGCCGTGTGGGATGATCCCACCAACAATTTGATTGCATGCACGTTTGTCGCACATAGGATTGTTAACAAATTCTGATCAGCTTTAATTTGAATTCAACTTTTTTGAGCTCAAATGACTTATTGCGTTGAATTAATTTTTATTTTAATATTTATGTTAATATTTATATATTCATTTAACATGTTCTATATATTATATATAATATTTTAATTAAATTTATATGTATAACATTTATTTTTATATTTAAATTTCTTCAATATGTAATATATATTGCTTAAAATATATACATCTATATATTGAAATACAAATATCTAATCAATTATAAGTTGAATTAATTTTATTTTAAAAAAATTAACTTTGAGTCGAGTGATAATTGAGTTAAACTTATGTCGAATAATATATAAGCGAGTTTCAAATTTTGGATAAAATTAAGCTGACTTAGTGGCGCTCATTCGTATCTGCGAGATATATCTAGTTATTATTTCAAAATAATAATAATAATAATAATAATAATAATAATAATAATAATAATAATAATAATAATAATATTATGCTATCTAGCTATAAGACAAAAAAGGAAGTGTAAATAAATATGAAAAAATAGATAAATTTGCATTAGGTTCCACGAGCTTCAATTCCAATGTTATTACTGTTTAGTTCTTCCACACGATTCCACCAAAAAAAAAATACGAAATCTTCCGCACATTAGCATGCATTACCTGGTTCATTTCTTTTTAAGAGAGAGAAAATATATATTTTAGAAATAATTACTTATATAATACAGTAAACTTATCATTTTATATATTACATATATTACTTGATAAATTATACTGCTCGTATATTTTTATACTATGCATATCATAATTTACTAAAAATATTATACTGTACATTAATTATGGATTAGAGATATAACAACAACAGTAACAACCAAGCATTAATCGTACTAGATAGGGTCGGCTACATGAATCATTTATTTTCATTGACTCTATCAATTAACAAATTCTTATCTAAATTTAAATGAGAAAAATCATTACTTATAGTTTTTTGTCATATCTTTTTTGGTCTCTTTCTTTTTTTTGTATATGGGCAAAATCTAATAACTTGATTTTCCTAACTGAGTTCCAACAGCCTACGATTAATATGCCCAAGCTGATTTTCTCTAAATTTATTTTCAGTTAGTGCAACTTCAACTTTCTCATTCAATTCTTAAATAGACTTAGTATGGAGGAAATTTTTATATATTTTATAGTATATAAAATATAATTTATCAAGTATAAATATGTAATATATAAAATAAAAATTATATTATGCCATATAGATATTATCCTAATATTTTAATTATTTATGATGCAATAAAAATTATTTTATTATTAAAGATTGTATTGTATGTGAAATAAAATACTTTTTTTATTAAAATAAAAATGTTTTATAAATAAAATTAATTTTTAAAAATAAAATTATTATATATATTATCTAGGTCCTGAGATGAACCTAATTTCTTTTGAAATCCCTGTTTGGCGCGAGAATCAAAACATGATCAAAATAGTACTAGTTTAAAAAATAATAATAATAATAATAATAAATAAATTATTTTAATTATTCTACATAAATTTAAACATAAAAAATAATATTTTACTTCACATACTCAATAATTTTTAATAAAAATATAAACTTTATTTCACATTTTAGATCAAAATATTTGATTTGAATATTTTGGACTAGAATGTGAAATAAAGTTTATATTTTTATTTTAAATTATTGAGTATGTAAAGTAAAATAATATTTTTTATATTTGAATTTGTGTAGAATGATTTAAAAAATTTATTTATTATTATTATTATTATTATTATTATTGTTTTTTAAATTAGTACCATTTTGGTCCTGTTTTAATCATGTTTTGGTTCTCGCGCCAAACAGGGCCGCTACTGAGATTAGATACCTATTTCATATGGACCTGTAAATTTGATTTTTTTTTTTTAAATGGACATTGAGATATATGATATTATTTACTTTGGATGTCCCTCGAGTAAGTAAATTAAGCCTTAGCTTAACGAGAAGTTATTAGGTTCGGACAGCGCACCGTCCGGAATCCAATCAGAGGGCGCCACGTGTGCCATACAGTTGTGTCTGGGCACACATGGCGCCCTCTGATTGGGCGTTTGAACGGTGCGCGCGGCGCACCCAATAATTTTCCCAGCCTAACGCATGTGGAATATGATGTTGTACCTCAAGAAACCCCGCATGAATGATTTTTATCAAATTTTAATATATAATTAAATATTTTACTTTAAAAAAATTTATAGAAGTTTTATTTTAAAAATTTAATAGGATCTATTTATTTGTAAGGTTAAAATTAAACTTAAATAGAGATATTTTTTTATTGAAAATTGTGAATAATGTGAAGTAAAATTAGTTATTATGTTGGGGGGTGTGTGAGGGATATGATATAAAGTTAATTATTATCTTAGGATATATAAAGGATGCGATATAAGTTAGTTATTATTTTAGTAATATGTGTAAAATGTGAAATAAAATTAATTTTTAATATTAAATTTTATGTATGATGTGATATATCTTATTAAAATTAAGCCAAATTAATTTTAAATGGACAAATAAATGGGGATTGTTATATGCTGATCTCTAATATTTATTCATACTATACACTTTCGAGGTAATTTTATTGGGGCTTGAGATGTAACTCAAATTTTATATTTAGATTTCTTATATTATATGTACAAAAAAATTTCATACGAGTTCTTTTAATAATTTTATTAAATTTGATATTTTTAGTATTTTAACTTATTATTTTAATTTTAATTTATATTTTTCTTCTAATTTATGATAGTAATTTTTAATATTTAAATATATTTTTAAAATTTTTAAAATAGCAGTTTAACAATCAAAATTAATGAAATTTGTCAAAAAAACGGACAGAGAAAATTTTTTGAGCAAAAAGAATTCAAATAATATATTTTTATTTTTATAAATTTATGTAAAATCATATATATTTGCAACACAAGCAAGTTTGAAATTGGCAATATTTCATTTGTAGGTAGTTAAACAAAATAATGAATGAAGAATAACGATTTGGGGATGAACATTTGGCAAGAAATTGGAAATAAGAGCAAAGCAACAGCTAGTTGATGACATTATAATAAAAAACATGCCAAAAATTTTCCCAAAAAATGCAAACAATTGCCAAAATATATTGATCACTCAATTTAAATAAAGGGAGTTTTATGGGTTACTACTTTTAAAAACAGTATTTACCTACACACTGTTGGAGTTTTATATGAAGGACCCAAAACTTGGTTTCATGCTCTAATATATAGGTTCACGTAATATCAACGGCACTACGAAGAATGCATGCCATTTGTTTTAAATTTCAGTACAATTGTGTTATTTTACTATTACCAATATCGAGAAATAATGCCTTCATGATATCGCACTATCTTGTTATATCAATACCACTATAAGTGCCTCATGCTTTTGTATCGTCACGCCACAGCTATATTAGTGCGTCTTTGTATCGTACTTGAATATGATGGCTTTATTTCATTGCTACACTAAAATCAAATTATATAAATCACACTATCTTTAATTTTTAAACCTTAACTTTAACACATAATTCAAAATATTAAATTTTATATCCTAAATTATTTTAATAAAGAACTAAAACTCCTTAAATTTTAAATTTTAATTTTATACTATAAATACTATTTATTTCATATATTAGTTATATATAACTTTAAATTCAAAATATTAAGATGAAAGCCATTTTTATAGACATTAAATCATACACTAGAATAAAATTCATAAAAATAAATCATTAATTTTAATTTTAAACTTTTTCAAAAAAATTATATGAATTATATAATTTTATAAAATTTTAATATCATATATATAATATTTTATTTTTAATAACAAAATACATAATTTTTTATAATTAAGCTCCCGCCTATATCTCATAGACCTTTTAGGAATAGTACTACTCAACCACAAGCCATTTATGATTAGACAAAACTTTAAGGGCCTGTTTGATAGCGGATTCAGTTTCAAAATAAATAGAATCGGATTTTAAGTTTGAAGCGGCTTTAGATAAATAAAATGATTTTCAACTTAAATTCTGTTTGGATAAAAAATAGCTTGAAACTACTTTTAAATCTACTTTAACTTATTTCTGTTTGGATGACTTGAGCAGCCTAAATTGACTGTAGAAAGAATCATGAGTAACCCACGCAGTAACGGAAAAAATAACACTAAAAATGTTGATCTAAAATTCCTAGAAATCTGAGATCAACAGATGACTACTACGCAAAAAAGACCTCGAGATGGCGTTCTCCACGCTGACTGCTGAGACCGGCGAAACTCAGCGACCCTCGGCGACCGCGCCTGCTAGCACTTTCGACGGAGATTCCTCTATGATCCGCAGCGGGCACTGACACAAAATAGAGAGGAATGCGACGAAGATCGCGGCGGCGAGAGAGTGCCACAAGGGGAGATGGGTAGACGAACAGGTGAAAGCCCTTATGACTATCGAATGATTGACCTACCTTTAAAATTTAATTAAGTCTCGTTTAATTTTTTTTTGAAAGTATAAGTTCAGGGGATGAATTGCTTAATTAAAATTTCAATCGTGTCAACTTTAATTTGAAATGTTAAGCTAACATTTTAGCTTCATTTGGTCTATAGATTAACAAGATAATTTTGAATCTTATCTGACTCGAGTCAAACTCCGATCATCACTGCCAAGCTTTATTTTGTTAGAATATATTTTAAAGTTGTTCTAAATTTTTTTAAAATAATTTTTTTTATAATTTTATGACATAAAACATTACCAAAAAAAGACTATAGTTTATCAATAATTTTTTAAATCATAAATCACGGCTTCTTTTCGATGAGGCTTGAAAGATCACTAGAATTACTTTTCTTTTTGGTTACAGTATGCTCAAATTTTTTTTTTTTAACTCCGCTCTCCTTGAAGGCTGTTTAATTACATGAGGTATATATACCTTGGTCTGCTCTATCTAGTCACTTCAGCCGAATAATCTATAATCCTAGTGACGGCTCATTTAATGCCTGCAGAGAGCTGTTATCTGACCTCTGTTGTACGGTGTACAACCTGTCAGCGGGAAAACCGCTTCCTCTGCCAGAGTAGTACGGTTCCCAACGGTTGGGTATCTGTCAGATCAGGTCCTTGCTTTTCGCCTTGCGCTCTTCATCGTCCGCTGTTCGGGATGATGCATCTCTTGTTAGACGTGGAGTCATTGCTTACGTGGATTCCACGCAAGCTCCTACGTGGACGGTTCAGATCAAGAAGTGCAGATCCAAATGCAACAATCCATCAAAACAGAATGTCCAGAGTTCTCTGGATCTAATTCAAATAGTTTCTCAGGCGCAAAACCTCTCTAATTCAACATCTTGAAGAATCCGGCAAGCTCCAAGTAAAGCTCCTCATGTTGAAACCTCTGCTTCTAACGGCATTTTATCAATAAGTTCAATTGCTTCTTCTAGAAATCCTGCTCTTCCAAGGAGATCAACCATGCGCGAATCATGCTCAGCGCAAGGCTCAATCCCATGGTCCAAAACCAAGGAAATGAAGCAATTTAATTCTTTTTCTACTAGCCCATTGTGTCTGGAAGCTGAAATTAGGGAGAGAAAGGTGACGACGTTTGGTTTTAGGTTCTCATTCTTCATTTGCTTGTATGAGTCAAAGGACTTCTTTGCTTTCTCCATGTTTACTGTAGGAGTTGATTATCGAATTCCATGTCACAATATTTCGATCATTCCATGTCACAATATATAAGTAGCTTCTTGCATGTCCTAATGACCCACATTTCCAGGACATGTCAACGATGACAGAGTCTACGGCTGCATTGTTATAAGAAAAGCATCTCTTGAGCACAATACTACAGAGCATTTTACCAACTTCAAGTGCTGGCAAGCTCGCGCAGAGGTTGAACAAAGGAACCATGGTTGATGATTCGTAATCAATTCCTTCCTCGGTCATTTTGATGAAGAGTCTCAACGTCTCATTCCAATCATTGCCTTTTGACTAACCCATCAGCATCACAGGCCATGAAACTATGATTTTTTCTTCCATTTCATCAAATAATCTTCTGGCTTCATTGTTCTTCCACACTCCAGTAAGGCTGATATCATCATATTATGGAGGAAAACATCTTTTACTCTAGCATTCTTGTATACTTTGTAGCATAACTTATGGTATCAACCGGCATTGAGCATAGTGTTTGATCTTCTGATTTGCTTCTTATTACAAAACCATAAATTTGCTTTCCTTTCTTCAAATCTGTGAGGCCGATGCAAGCAGAGAGAACACTGGTCAGTGAAAAGCAATCTGGTTTGACTCCAAAAAGTTGCATTTGACAGAATAAACAAAATGCACCCTAAAATAAGAACCAACTCAGTCTCTACTACTATGTTCAGCTTAATGCCAACTCTAATCATATGGGCATGTATTTGCCTTCCCAGAACCCCATCCCCTTTATTAGCAGCCAGCGTAAGTAGAATAGCAAGAATGAATTGGTCAGGAGAGATTAACATTCTCATCTCATGAAATAACACAATTGTCCCTTCTGTTTATCCTTCCTGCACATATCCTGAAATGAGTGCATTCCATGAGACCACATTCCTTGCTTGAAGATTTCAAAAAACATGGTGAGCTTAAATTTGAATACATATCAATTACTGCAGTACCAAGAATCAAATCGTTATGAAGGCATCGCCTCAAGCGATACCATGATGTTGCCTGCCAATCTCTATCTCAACCAGTGCTCTGCAAGCCGCAAGAATGCTAGATAATTGAACCTATCGCATTTGTGACTTGAATCCTGCATTCTCAAGAAGTGAAGACCGGAAAATAATATTACTTATAATCCTAGTTGCTAACTCTTGAGTGTCGTATTATTGTACTAGTTATCTTTCCTTTTGTGAGTTGCCTTTCATAACTCTACTCATGGAAATTAAATGGTGCTGTCAAACTTTTTCCCCTAACAAATATTTTCAAAAAATATTATCATAATTAAGGACTAAAGTTTTAATCATCTTATCATCCTTTTTTTCTCTTTAAGAGGTAATTTAGGAGTAAGTTCTAATTTTCTTTTGAATGTTAAGTCCTCTTAAATAAAAAAATAGTCTCTGAAAATCTTTGCAAAAAGTTAGTTATTAAAAAAAAAGAAAAATATATAAACAAATTTATTAAGTTGAGTGAATAATTAAAAATTTGATTTAAATAAAATATATTAAAGATAGAGATAAGAAGATATTTTTAAAAAAGATCATACTCAATATAAATGAATGAATTATTTTTTATAATTTTTTAAATAAAACCTGTGACAAATTTATTGATTTAAAAAATTAAGGGGGCGTTTGGTTAGGTGTTATCTTGATGTTATGTTACATAATCTAGATGTCATGACATCTAGATATCATCTTTTAATTAATAATTTGCAGAATTAGAAGCCTTTGCACAATTTGCTTATCTTCTATTTGATTATAAAATTATTAATCAAAAGATGACATCTAGATGTCATCTTTTGATTAATAATTTTATAATCAAATAGAAGATTATTTGTAGATATCATTAAACCAAATAATTGTATTCTCTAGATAACATAACATAACATCAAGATAACATTGAACCAAACGCCCCCTAAATATAATGTTAATTAGTTAGAAGTGACTTTCATGTAGATAGGTGGAAGAATAGTCGGAGGAAGAGAACACAGAACATATGAGCATATATGAGCATGTTCTTTTGAGCACGTCAAAAGAAAAGAACACCTTAAAGAAAAAAGCTCAACCTAGTGATGGCATCATATATAGATATATGTATATGATTTAATTAAAAATAATAATAATAAAATAAATTCATAGTTATAAATATATTTTTTTTAAATAATATAATATAATATTTAGATAATATTAAACTAAATACTTTTATTCAATAAGAATTAATAAAAAGAAAAAAAACACGGCTATTGAATAAATAGCTTTGTTTATGGAATTGGACACACTATTAATTGTTAAAAGAGGGAGTTTTAGTTGGCCAAAAAGCATGTATATATGCATGCAATAGACGTATTTCTGAAATTATTTTCTATTACAAAATTGAATAATCTCAAGAGATTGAACGTGTATATGTATGTGACTTTTGAAGAAACAGTAATTTTTCAGAAAAAAAATGTAATAAATCATGAAAATAACTTCAAGGTTTCAGAGAATAACCTCCTCAAGGATAATTTCATTGAGAAACCACACTGATAATTACATGCATTCATGTTTAAAAAATGTTTTAGAATTTTGGATTTCAAGAAAACTCCTCATGTTTAAACGTAATATTAGATGTAAATTTGACTACTATTAATTACTTTTAAATTTTTAAATGATTTGGTTGATATTTTTTTATTTTTAATAGGAAAAATTATATTAAAGTTTTTGAATTTAAGATATAATATTACGTAAGTTTATAATTCTAAATTTTTAACATCTAGCTCTTAATAATAATTATCAACTATTTTTTATTTTTTATTATTATAATTTTTAAAATATGTTTTACCAATTTTTATTGTAATAATGAGAAGGGTCTTGAAGGATTCATAAGTAGTAATTTGTAAGCGATCATAAGGATATGAATGAAGTATTTACAGAGCATGGAGAAAGTTTAGTAAACTAGTGACATCAACGAGGCCTTGAACCACATATACAGTTCAACCAGCAAGGGACCTGGTCATTAGGTGAATTGTAACGACCTCGTCTTTTACCTTGGTCGTTACCCTTTTTTTTTATCCTCAAATAATTCTACTATATTTTAATGTAAATCTGTCCTCAATATACAATTACTAAGTTACACCATAAATAAAAATAAAATCTTGAACACAAATAATGTAAAATAATCTTTTAATTATCTCCCACCCATATCTCTTATGCACGTGCTAAACCTGTAAAAATATTGCCAAAATGGCTTCAGTCCACCAACAGGACTCAGTATGAGATATCAACTAGCTATGAGTTACATAAAATATTTAATAAAGTTTCATGATCACAAATTTATTATTTTGAAATTTAAGAGAATTATTAATGCCTACATAGCAACATTCATAAACTTATGATTTGGTATCTCAATTTCGTTTAATCTTAGTTTGGGGCCTTAAATCTTTACAATAATAATTTTAATTTGGTCCCTTAATTTCTCTTCATTTTGGTATTAGGCCCTAATTCCTTAAATATTATCTCCTACAAAGAAATTATAATTTAGCACAATAACATCTCTTAATATTGATTTTATGTCCCAAAATTTTAATTTATAAATTGTAATATATATATACTACATATTACTATTATATATATATATATATTAAAAAATATTATATTTAAATATGTATTATATATTAGTATGCTTTCTTTTCTATTATGTTAATAATATATTAAAAAAAATTATTCTTAATTAAATGTAAAAGCTTACATTATTGGAAGTTTTTTTTATAGTAAATAAATGAGCCATGGGTGCTAAAATTTAATATTTATTTTCTCACTTAATCATATTATTAATGTTAAATATGTATATGTATATATTAAATAATTAATTTAGTAATGAAACTATATAAATATTCAACATTAAATGTATTATTTTAATATATAAATATAAATATATATATATATATTTAATTTTTGTATTTTAATTTCATACAGTACCCTTGACGTATATTATATTAAAGTGGCTGCTTTAAACTTCCCAAAATACCCATAATTATGCCCAATAATAACATTTCATTAACTTCGCCTGACATCTGTGCACTAAATTTTGGGAATATCCTATTCTTTCAATAGGAAAATGACATGTGGCACCTACTACAACTGCCGCCGCAATTTTTTTTTTGATTTTTTTGGTGTTGATTTTATTAGTTTTATTCAAGGCATACTAATTGTACATTTGTACCAACCCTCAATTATTAGACAAAATTTAAACTTAAAAATCATTAATTTTTTTAGAGTTAATTTGTAGTGTTCAATTCATGCTGAGGCCATTGACATTTGCAAATAACTTTTACTTTAATTTTTCTTCTTAATTTTCCAAAAAAATGCAAAATTTTTAATTTTAAAGCCAAAATCAATACGATTTAATTTTGGTCTACTTTGATGAAAAAAATTTCCATTGTGGAACAAATTTCATTTCAGTTGATTATTAATTTTTTTTAATTTCTAGTTAATTTTCAATTTATATCAAAATAATTATATTTATTTTTCTTGAAAATTTATTATTTATATAATTGAGTTATAAATTCATTCATTGTAATAATTAAGTGTGAATTAATCTTTTATTCACTCTATATTATCTATAATAAAATGCTATTATGCATAAAATATTATATATATATTTTTTAAAAAATTAAAATATTTAGTTATTTATATATTATTTTGATTATGAACTTAGTAGATTTTATTTGCTCAAGTTATTTTTGAGATAAAAAATAAATTAATTTTAAATTATATAAAAAAATAAGATATTCGACTGAATTTTTAGTGTGAAATAAATTAAATACTCTCGATGATTGAGAAAATTGAATATATAAAGCCTGACATCATCACATCATTAAACTTTATTAAATAAAAAAATAAAGTTTATTTAATTTAATTATTTTTTAAATTATTTATTATAGAATTCTAAAAGATATTCCGACGATTTATACAGTTGACTCCTTTTTAAAAATTAAAAGTTTATTTATTTACCTTTTAAATAGAACTGTCAAGAAATTATTGTAAATGCTCTAAAAATTATTTTTACAATAATGCAATCGGAACTATTAAAAAAATATTTGTAATTACTTCGGAAGATAGTTTTTTTATCTACTTTTATTACAAAAAAATTTAAAAATTATATATTTTTAAAATATATAATTCAATGTTTTAGTTGCTTTTTGAGAATTACATATAGAGCTTTTAAAAACAAATTATTCTTTCATCTCTCAAAATTCAATAATTACATATATCATCTCATATTTTTTAATATATAATTATAAATTACATTATAAATTACCTTAAATTTAATGAAGGGCTAAATCTTTCTAAATTTGATGAAGGTAGAGCTTTTAATTACCCATTTGAAATATATAATGACACATAAAAAATTTAAGTTTGAGAGTTGAACGAGTAAAAAACTATTTTTTAGGAATGTTAGATATATTTCCTCAAATTTTATATTTTTAGTGAATTTTTGTGAAAAATAATTTCATTAAAAATATGTCATTTATTTATAAAATAAAAATTAGATAAAATATATTTGTAATTAAAGAATAAAAAAATACCATAAGTCTTTTAAAAAATAGTAAATTAAATTAAAGTTTTATGCCTAAAGAGAAATTCTAAAGTAGTAAAAAAGGCTTTTAAACATGAAAAAATGAAGATAGAATATAAAATTAATTAGGGATAATTACTTATATGCCACACAATTTAGTTTTATTTATGCATTATCTATCCATTCTTAGCTAATTACGCTATGCATACTCAAAACATTATAAAATCTTACATACACACATTTTAACTTATTTCTATTATAATGAGTAATCATAATTTTTCAATAACCTAAGTATAATTAAATTACAAAAAATCTGAGTCGTTCATCATATTATTTTAAGAATATTTAAATATATTTTGAGTAAAAATTCTAAAACCTTAATATTTAGGTGGCAGCAAAGGAAGAAGACATCCGCGACATGATTTGATTTTAGGACAAATCAGCGCTTTAGTATGGTATTGAGGAAGAGTACCATTAAGTGTAAAATTATAATTTTAATGATTTACTAATAGAATATTTTTTTTTTCAAATAAATTTTGATTAAATTTTAACTCAAATGTGTGTATGTAAGATTTTGTAATGTTTTGAGTATGCACAGTATAATTAATTAAAAATGGATGGGTAAGATATAAATAAAACTAAATTGTGTGGCATGTAGGTAATTATCCCTAGTTTATTATGTTAGGATTTTAGTGAAATGATAAATAAAACTGATAATTATATTAAAGTTTATGTATAATATAAAATAAAATAAAAAAATTATATTATTTAAAATTACCCATATTATGAAAAATGGTTGCTTGAAAAGCCTTTTTCTGTATTTTCATGTAAATATTCTATATATATTAAGTTGATTACTACAAGTTGAATTGATTTTATTTGAAAAGCCTAATTTTCTAAGAAAATAAGTCCGAGTTTCAGACGATTAAATCACTACTGAGTATTTCGATATAGTTGAATTTGAAAAACTCCAGATCAATATTATTAAACAATAACCAACGCATATTAATTGTAACGTGAAAATTCAGAGAAATATAGAAGGTATATATTTCTGATCACTTCATCAAAATTTAAGCTTACTCTTGTGACAAAAGAGGTGAAATTAAGTTAAGACGAAAGATAGAAGTAATTGTATATTTGATTGAATTAGTCACAAATCACACATATAACTTTTTATTATATAAAGAGTTTATAACACCAGAGACAGAGAAATCAAAAACAAATATTGTTGAACCTTTATCGATTTAGATGATAACAGATATATTAATAATATATTCGATTAATTTTTTAAATATTAGTACATATTATACTTAAGTTTTTCAGATTCAAAGAAGGTTGATTGTCGATATGATTTTGAGCCAAAAATGACAAAAACGAGCAAAGAATAAAGAGAAATGAAGTTGATAAAGATTGCTAAGAAAATGAGCATTAAGTCGAAAAGTCAATTTCAAAGACGCATTCGTTATAAAATTTTAGACTATCATGTAAGTGCAAGAAATTTTATACTTAATATAATTTTTAATTAATTTAATATATGTATATGTATATATTCCAGAATAAACTAAACTATCTAATTAATTCAAGGTTTTCCACCATTAACTTTTTTAAAAATAAATTTTTTATTTAAGTGGTAATTAAAAAAGCACCTCATTTAATTCATTTATTTCATTAAATAAAAACCTATATATCAATGGCAAGGCAGGATATATATTAAAAGGATAAATATGATATTTTATGATTTAGATATAAAAGTATTATTTATTTTGATTTGAGTATTTTTCAAAAAGTATCTTTTCTTGTTGTTACTCTAACTTACATATATTTAATTATAGAATTTCTCTTCATTAACTAACTTTACAATTTTATCACAACAGTCAACTCTATCATTTAAAATCGTGCCATCGATCTATTTCTAAAACTTATAATTTTTTTTTTCTTTTTCAATATAGTATGACTAATTTTTGTTCCTCTTTCGCCATTCTTTATCCAACTTAGAAAGTTGCAGGGAGTTGCATTTAATTTGCTCAAGTAATTTTATTCTCTTAAGACATCACTTGGTGATCACTTATCACTATCGTTAGTCACGGGTAGTCACTATAATATTAATTTATAAGTAATTTCTCATGTTCTATAATCTTGCGAATTATTCTATTCAAATTCATTTTCAAGCAATAATTACTCATTTCAAAATAATGAACAGAACTTCAAATTTAATTACTTTCCATTTTGAACTTATTTACAAGTAATTTTCGGAAGAACTTATTTTACTTTTAATAGATATACATTTTTTATTTAATGAAATAAGATGCTTTGATAATTGCCACTTATATAAAATATTTGTTTTAAAAAATAAGGATCAATAGGAAAAACTTTGAAATATTAAATTTAATTATGTATTAAAAAGTGATTTGTCGTTAGCTTTAATTATCATATCAAAACTATTCGTTTAAAGACGTGTGGCAATCAGATATAAATTATTTTCATTTATTTAGAATTGCTTTGCATTTTATTGTTATATATGACAAATTAATTTTGACATAAATTTAATAAATAATGCATTAAAATTTAATCTATATTTAACTTTATCACTTTCATTTTATGACATGCAAGTGTCGTAATAAACAAGAAACATACCACTGAAATAACTTAAATAACTGAATAAATTAGAATATTCTGGAAAGCGTCAACAGAATTCGCTTTAAAATTCGCTCTTATTTTACTCAATTTAAACTCGATCTAATTTTTTTATGACTCAAAATTAGCTTACTTGAAAAACAAAATTTAACTCACAATCAATTTAATATTTATAGAATTATATATATGTAATCATTTCATATATATATATATATATATATATTTTAAAATATAATATATACGTGAATACATTATGTAAAATATATATTAAATTAATATTTTAAAACCCAAATTGTATCAGCCATTTCAACTGGTTGAATTGTGAATCTGCGGTCCAACCAGTCCAGCTAAATCTCAAAACTGGCTCTACATTGAATTGAGATTGAACCGGCCAGAATAGGGTTGAACTTGAAAATCGATTGGCTGTTGCTATTGAACTGGTCAATTTATGAGTTTTTTTCGAGGAGCTCTAGCTACAAAAGAATTATCTACCAATTATATTGTTAAATAACGCTTGAAATTTCCTCTACTTTTAACATCTTTATAAATAAGTCCAAAATTATTCTTTTTGAATCTAAATCAGCTCTAATTTTTAAATTCACCAATCAAATTTTGGGATATTACAATTCTTTCCACCTTTAGAAATTTCGTTCTCGAAATTTACATAAACAATTGGAAACTTTCATTACACCTAGCTATTTTTTCTCCAATTTCATTCTTCACATATTTATCTTTTGAACTTGGTTATTTTGGTTTATGTCTCAATTGTCTCTTTTTATATATTGAACATTATAGTGTTCTAGCCCTCAGTGGCAGTAGTCATAGCCTTCAATAGCAAGTTGGGGATCGTCATCCTCTAAATTCAAGCTGAGATAGGGATATAAATGCAACAAGAGAGTCCTTTTAGTTCATTGCCAAATATTAAATCATTTTCACAATCTCATTTAGTTGTTCCAAGTTCAAATTATATTTTTGACTTTAAACTTGGTAGACAATAATACATTAAATTCACTTCAACATGTTCTTTATTTCTCAGTAATATTTATTTGTACAACTAAAATGTGATCATCTATGTTTTATCACATATTATATCTTAATTATCACTCTTCCATTTCTAAGGCATACTCTTGCCTCACTTATAAGTAAATTTGATAATACAATCTCTGAATTTTTTACTAATTTATCAAATTCTGTATACTACTGTATTTTTAATATATCCTATATTGGTGCAAGTAAACCTTCAATATGCATCCGACATTTCAATTTTTTTGCTAGCTGTTCTTTTCCTTTCTGTCGAATTCTTTTCTTCAAATTTCATCTTATATTTCTCTATCAACATTAAATCTTTATCTATCATCTTGGTATTTTTTTGTTCCTAATTCATCAATCACATAAACAATTAGTAAATATTCATATTCAATTTTCATAGAATATCTCATCACTTTCAACTTCCAAACAAATTATTCTTTTAAACATTATTCAACTATTTCAAATTCTATACACAAATCAAATGCCATCTGTGACGGGTACTGGCAGTCGGGATGTCACATTCACGAGAACTTATTTTACTTTTAATAGATATACATTTTTTATTCAATGAAATAAATGAAGTAAGATGCTTTGATAATTGCCACTTATATAAAATATTTGTTTTAAAAAATAAGGATCAATAGGAAAAACTTTAAATTATTAAATTTAATTATGTATTAAAAAGTGATTTGTCGTTAGCTTAAATTGTCATATCAAAACTATTCATTTAAAGACGTATGGCAATCAGATATAAATTATTTTCATTTATTTGGAATTGCTTTGCATTTTATTGTTATATACGACAAATTAATTTTGACATAAATTTAATAAATAATGCATTAAAATTTAATCTATATTTAAACTTTATCACTTTCATTTTATGACATGCAAGTGTCGTAATATACAAGAAACATGCAACTGAAATAACTGGATAAATTAGAATATTCTGGAAAGCGTCAATATATTCCAGCAGGGGTGAGCAATACCAGATTTAAAATTCACTCTTTTTTTACTCGATTTGACTCGATCTAATTTTCTTATGACTCAAAGTTTTCCTACTTGAAAAAAATTGATTTAACTCGCAATCAATTCAATATTTATACAATTATATATATGTAATCATTTTATAATATATTTATATATATATATATATATTTTAAGATATGATATATATGTGAATACATTATGTAAAATATATATATGGAATCAATATTTTAAAAATCAGACTGTATCAGCCAGTTCAACTGGTTAAATTGTGAATCTGCGGTCCAACCAGTCCAGTTAAATCTCAAAACTGGCTCTACATTGAAATGGAATTGAGTCGGCCAGAAATGTGAACTTGAAAATCGATTGGCTATTACTATTGAACTGGTCAATTTATGAGTTTTTCTCGAGGAGCTCTAGATACAAAATAATATAAATTTTTTTTTATATCTCTTTAGTTATGTGAGACTAAATTTACTATACATTATGCAAGAATCATAGTAAAAAATAGTCTTTTTTTCATTATAGTGTTTAATTAATTATAAGATTAAATAAATATGATTTCAATGGGCTTCTCGTAATGGGCCCAAAGTCCATTAATGCTTTAATCAAATCACATTTCCACAAAACCAATTTTATATTTTCGGTAGTTATATAATAACATGCATATCATGAAATCTAATTATTTTATATATTTTATATCTAAATTTTTAATATTATATATTATTCATTAAAATTATATAAAAATTATGTCTCATGTATAACTCATACTACAAAGTTGTAACAAATTAAATACATAATAAAAAATATAATTTTCACATAATTTTAACATAATTTTAGTGATCAATATATAATATTAAAAATATAAAATAATTAGATTTTAATGATATACATATAATTGTTCCTTCTTTTTGATATTTCCATTCACAATTCAATAGCAGGAAATAAGGGTAAATACTTGAAATTCGCTTGTATTTTACTCGGTTTGAACTTAAATTAAAGTCAACTCATTCGAAATAAAATTTATTTATCACGTCATAAGCTCAATATTTATATACCGAGCTTGTTACAATATGATTTTATGTAATTTTCATATGATTTTAAAATGTTATTTTAATATTTATCTTAGTAGTATTTTATGAGATAAATAATACCAAAATAAATATATTTAATTATCAATTAGAGCGTAAAATATATCTTATTGTAAAAATATCGGACTATGATTATTAAATTTTAGTTTTACAAATTTATTATTAAAATTGATCTATATATTATTATAATTATTAAATTTTAATTAAAATTTATTTAAATTGTAAATTTTTACAAAAATTGATATAATTATTTAACATTAAATATATTATAAAACTATAATTTTAAGTCTGTCATAATTAAAAATAAAATGTATATTAAAAATTAAAAATATATGTAACTAAATCGAATTTTTCAGTTTATCAGATTTGATTTTAATTTTTAATTAGAAAAAATCGCTGATTTCAATTTCTGTCCTAATCCCATGAATCATCGACTATATATATTTAGAGGCCTGAGCTTCATAGCCTTCGCCATCAATCGCCTCCCTCTCCTAGAAGTGCTTGCATTAATGATCAATCCGCGCATGGCTTCCAGCGGCCATCTCCTTCTCGTCCTCCTCCTCCTCATCGCCTCGGCGGTGGCGATCACCTCCGCGCAGCCGTTCAGAGGCCTTCGTTTTAAACAGTAACGTCTTCCTGGAGCTAACATTTATAGACTTTCCGTTGCAGCAGCGATTGGATCGTACAACCTTTACGCGCCCGCTAATCATATGCCGTTACTCAGAGTCGTGTGGCCGTTGGAAGTTTCCACTGCGGTGCAAGTTGTTAACTTTCAGTTAGGACATATTCATGAGTGGTATCATGTCGTTGCAGTCGTCACCTCCGTTACTTCGGCGGGCGTAGATATACCAAGCGACGCCGCTGATGATTTTAAAGGTGTACATAGCGGTGTGGGCCGGTCAACGTCCTGACCCTGGCAACGTTATTCCTTGGAGCGTCTTTAGCAAAATTATACCATACTGAATTATATAATTAATTAATCGATCCAGCTTAATTATGTTTTCATTTTTATTAATCTATCAATCTTCTTGTCTTTAAATATATTCTACGTACTGGCCTGATGATCTCTCCCTCTCTCTCTGTGTGTGCACCGCCAGTTCTATATATGCATGTAATCTGTGGAAGTTTTACTCTTTATAAAAGTTTTATATTGTGTGTGCGTACTACTTAAATGATAATTTTCAATTGAAAATATTAGTTAATTTTTGTCTTTTATTTCTAGATCTCCAAGTAAAAGAGCTTTTTTTTTCTTTTTTTTTTATTTCAATGAACTAATCAAGAAAGTTTTGCATAATATTGCTTAATTCTTAATTTTCACGTACACTATCTATTTAGCATCCGAGCGATGCTTTTATTTGAAACTTAGTAGATCATAATGCCTTGACTTTTCTTAAAGCCTAATGGTTAAAGGCAACTAAAAATTAGCTCAACGCAAAAGCGGTTCAATATGTAATATAAACATATATGAATTATATTAATTAAGATTTTTTAAGCATATATATATATATATGTGATGTTAATATATATACAATGGTGATGTAGATTAAATTATGTATATAGATATAATAGCAAGTTACACACAAGTCTCTGAGTTTAACACTTAACTGTTTGTTTTACAGTTTGAAATTAACCTAGTTTAATTTTAAATAGGAACATCACATCACACATAAAATTTAATATTAAAAATTAATTTTATTTCACATCCTACACATATTTCCAAAATAATAACTAACTTATATCACATCTCTCACATATTCCAATATAATAACTAATTTTATATCACATCCCTCACATATTCCAACGTAATAACTAACTTTATTTTACATCATTCACAACTTTAAATAAAAAATATCTCTATTCAAGTTTAATTTTAACCTTGTTAAATTTAAACATTACAAACAATATCAGTTCTGAGTTTTAATAAAATATCAAATGGGTCTTTTTTAATATTTTTACAGTTAAAATTTTTTAAAATTACCATGGCCCTCTCCCGCAGGTTGCCGCGTGAACCTGTGGTGGCCGTGCACCCATCGACAACCGCGCACCCATCGGTGGCCGCACAGCCCGCGGGCATGCGCGGAATTTGGAGGAGAGAGAGAGACGCTCTCTCTCCTTCCCTCCCGATCCCGCGCATGCACGCTAGCCGTGCAACCGCCGACGTGTCGCGCGGCCGTCGGCGGGTCAAGCAAATGCCTGCGGGTCGCGCGGCCTCCGGTGGGTCTCTCTCTTCAAATAAAAAAACTCATAAGATGATTTATTAAAACTCAAGAATTCCGATGTTCTAATTTAAAAAATGTGAATTTGCGTGTTATTAAGTGTTAAACTCAAAGAATTGGTTGTAATTCGCCCTAAATATAATATATGTAAATGAATTCAAAACGCATATCTATGTAATATTATAAATGATTTACTGAAAATTTAGTTTGCCTTAATTTGAAATATGCTCAAATGTTTGCCACGTGTCAGACGTACGTATAAGCATTGGGAATATTCCTGTTTGGGCAAAGATACTGCACTTTCAGCCTCTAATCCTTCCTCTTGTATGCATGAATTACGAATAATCCAGCTATCTTAATATATCATTAATTATGTTTATGGAGGATTTACTTTATTATTATCTTAATATTATATTACATAATGTAAATACTATTTTTTTAATTAATATTTTTATAATTTTATAAAAAAATTTATTTATAGATATCATTAATCATTAACTTATTTAATTATTTTTTATAAATAATATACACTACTAGAGAAAACCTGTTTTACGACGGTTAAAAACCGCCTTTAAACATTAATATAACCGCCGCGTATTCAAATGTCGTAATAGCTAACAAGACTTTGACGGCGGTCTGGACCGTCGTAGTAGTTATACTATAGAAGGCGGTTCTGCAAAGCGAACCGCCTTCTATAGTATAACTAGAGAAGGCGGTTCTCTTAGAGAACCGCCGTCTATTAAAATTTTTTTTTAAATAAATTTTTTTTTATCAAAAATTAATACGATACACAGCAGTAATATACATCCATTGATACACAACAATTACATACATCCAGAAGCAGCAATTATATACATTCAGAAGTCATTTCAACCATTGAATTCATAAATAAAACAATAATATCGATCACATAAAGCATAACTTCAATTATATTACATGAACCTTTAATATTACATAGCAAAACAAATGCAGATACAAAACAAGAAACAAAACCACAATAGCAACAGGTAATCTGAATTCATGAAACAAAACTGCTCCATAAACTCCATGACATCATATGTACTCATGCTGAATGACTGTAGAAAGAAAAAATATATAAATTTCATATTACATATAAAAATAGGTTTAACTGCAAGATAAATAAAAAAAAGTAAATGAAGTCACAAGCTGAAGAAAACTCTAAAATAATGATAAAGTAAGGTATATATTACAATTCACAGTGTATATAAAAGCTTTTAAAAAGATATGATCCAATGAAGGAAAACCAACCTAAAGCATGGAAATGCACGAGCAAATGCCTCCCCTCTCCGCTTAGCATCATCTGTACCACTCTCACTTGCTACAGCCTACCCCACAATAAATAGCAACATCACAGGGACCTAATCGAGTTCATTAGGAAAAATAAGTCCATTAATTTTAAGTCGAGTCCAACCACAGGGACCCAATCGAATCAATACCACCACCAACTGCTCAGGGAAAACCAGATCATTTCCAGTTACAATAAAAACTACTAGAGGACTATGGTATAGAAGTATGAGACTAACATATGATTTATATGAACTTTTGTATATAAATAAAATCATACCTTCGTAGTTATTTTTTTAAGCTCCACGATGTACACCTGTAAATTAAATTAGTAATTAAGATTTTATAATTATCACATAAATAATCAAAGAGATTACTGTAAATGTTACACCATCCCATAGTTTCCATTCATCCCATATATATTCTGCCAATGGCTCACGAATATCATTGTCAAATTCGTCATTATTAAATTCGCTCTTATTTTCCAACAACTATAAAATTAAAACTAGTTAGTAACACCATATCCTGCTCCAAGCCTGCATAACCCTTCCTTGAGGTAGTGTGATGATATTTCTGACTCTTTGCCATTTCTACAGCTGTGAGACTTTTATTCTATATAAAATATTAAAATCATAATATAATTATTAATTTTAGATAATACACATGACTTCAAAAAAGAAAAATTTCCTGAAATTCTTCAGAGATATGATAGTTGACAAATAAATTCCAATCCTATTGGGAGATGAAATTATAGTCTTCAGGAATAACATATCGAGCTTCTTCATCTTTGTCCTCGACAAATTTCTTGTACATAAAAGATTTCCACGTCCTCCACATCTTTTCCATATGAACAAATAATTTGTCATGCAGCTCATCCACTCCATCAAATGTATTCTGAAGAAAAAATAATAAAAATATTAACAACTTAAATACTTTTTCAAAAAAATAAACAAAATACCTTACCATTATTTGTTCCCACATTAACTGTTTATTTGATTCTAGGACTTCACGCCAGTTAGTGCATGAGATAAGGGCTTTATGTCGAACTACGACTCCCAAATAACTCATCGACTGATCTGTATTTCTCCCAGGTACTGGTAAGTCATTGGCTATCTCAATTGTTAATTTTTCAGTATTCTTTTTATTTGTTGTCAATTTCAACAATTGAGTCAAGCCTCTTTTTTTCTTCGAGCTTGTAGAGGATGATTGATCCGCCATTAAGCTGCAATTATATTAGTAACATACGTTGATCAATGAGAAACTACAGAAGAAAAAAAAATACGAATATAACAAAAATTTACCATTTGCTATTCTTTGCATTTCTAGCAATTCATTTTTCGTTTTTTTCAGATTTTTTTACTAACTCAGTATCATCTTCACCTTCGATTACATAGGTAGGAGCCTCATCAGATTTATCATACATAGTTATAGGCAGTTCATTTGTAAAACCGAACAACTCTTCGTAAGTAGTATCATTATCCTCTTCTATCATAAATTTTGGCTTATGATTGAGGACGATTGACCACTGTGAATTAGCAAGATCTTCAACATAGAAAACTTGTTTAGCTTGGTTTGCGAGAATGAAACAATCATCTTTATGACCAATCTGATTAAAATTGACTAATATAAAGCCCATCTCATCAATTTTGCTCACACCATTACTATCTACCCATAAGCATTTGAATAATGGAATACAAAAACCAACATAATCAAGTTCCCATATCTCTTCAATAATACCAAAGTAGCACAAATCACCAGTATGAGGATTTTTATCTTTTGCACTTGATATTTGCATTGTTTGAGCAATTAAAGAAACCCCGCTATTCTTAACAACTCGTTTCTTGTCCCGTTCTTTAGTAAAAAAGCGATATCCATTGATAATATATCCATCGTACTTCACCACACAGTGATTTGGTAAAAATGCTAAATACTTCAATGACTTATCGATGTTAGCACTTTCTGTTCCACATAATATTGTAGTTATACGACAGTCAAACCATTCAATGAACTCTTTGATGTGCTTATTCTGAATCCATATCTCATTTCGTGCATTTAAAGGATTTTTACTTCGTAATTGTTCTTTGTGCTCTTCAATATATGAATCCACAACTACTGAATTACGCAAAACATACAGATGTGCCTGCCTTAACATGTTAATATCTACAACATGAGACTTCCCTGATGTAATGCATCTTCCATACTTGTCAACTGCAGTATGATCAATAGGAATTCCAATTGGGTTAATATTATATAAGTATTCATTACAAAATTCTACAACCTCTTCAGCGATATAGTTCTCAATTATACAAGTTTCTGGCCTGTAACGATTACGAATATATCCTTTGAGTATTTTCATATATCGCTCAAAAGGATACATCTACCGCAAAAAATAGGTCCACAGAGTTGTACCTCTCTTACTAAATGAACTGTTAAGTGTATCATAATATCAAAAAATGAAGGTGGAAAGAACATCTCCGACTCACAAATTGTTTCAATAATACAAACTTGAAGTGCATCTAACTTGAGAGGATCTACAGTTTTAGCACATAAAGAGTTGAAGAAGAAACATAGCCTCGTTATTGCATTCCGAAGTTTAGCATTCAAACTGCCTCAGATAGCAATAGGTAACAATTGTTGCATTAACACATGACAATCATGCGATTTCAAATTAATTAATTTTAATTCTCTGAGATTTACGTGACTTTTCAGGTTTGAAGAATAACCATCTGGCACCTTTAACTCATACAAAAACCTTACAGAATTGCTTCTTCTCCTCTTTCGTGAATGTATAACATGCATGTGGAAGACATGTTCGGCTGTCATAGACCTTAGGAGCAAGCTGTTGTCGAATCCCCATACTTACCATATCTAATCGTGCATTTATACTATCTTTACTTTTTCTAATGATATTTAATAGTGTACCAATAATACTTTCACAAATATTTTTTTCTATATGCATGAGATCTAAATTGTGACGCACATGCAAATATTTCCAATACTCAAGGTAAAAAAATATTGACCTTCTTTTCCAACAATTTATTTTTGGAGGATCTTGACCTATGGTGCTCAAAACTTGGATCAATTCTATCCATTAAATGGGCGTGGAGCCTTGTCAAACTCAGCATTACCATCGAAAGCTTTCTTTTTTTTACGAAACACATGATCTCGAGGCAACAACTTTCTGTGACACATATAACATAATTTCCTTTCATGTTTTAAATACTGTGCATTAGTCTTATCACCACAAATAACACATGCATAATAACCTTTAACACTACATCCCGCCAAATTACCATAAGCTGGATAGTCATTCACAGTTCATATAAGTGCTGCCCTAAATATAAATAACTCATGTCGGTAAGCATCATATGTCTGCACTCCTTCTTTCCATAACTTTTTAAGATCATCTATAAGTGGAGAAAGATAAACATCTATTTTATTTCCAGGTTGCTTCGGTTCAGATATCAACAAAGTCATCATGATAAATTTACGTTTCATGCATAAATTAGGAGGTAAATTATAAATAACCAAGAAAACATGCCAACATCTGTGCTGACTACTTTGAACACTGTGTGGATTAAAACCATCAGTGCATAGACCAAGTCTTAAATTCCTCGGATCTTCAGCAAAATTTGGAAATCTAATATCAAAAGATTTCCATTGTGATGAATCAACAGTGTGTCGCATCATTCTATCAAATACACATCCTTTACCATCAGCATGTCAAGTAAAATTTTTAGCATATTCTTTATTTTGAAAAAGTCTTACAAAGCGCAGTATTAGGGGCAAATACCACAAAACTTTTCCTGGAATACTGACTTTTTCTTTGATGCCATCTGCACACAGCTTTCACCTTGATTTCTCACATTCTGGACATTATTTTAATCCACTATGATATAAAATACAATCATTAGGGCATGCATTGATCTTCTCGTAATGCATTCCTAACTTACGAAGCATTTTCTTTGCTTTGTAAGTTGAATTCGAAAGTTAATTGAGAGCTGGTAACATATCTTTTAAAAGAATAAGCAACTCTGTAAAATACTTGTTACTTAAACCATTTGCTGCCTTTAAGTTAAACAAACGCATTAGTGCGAAAAATTTAGTAAAACTTTTACAATTAGGATATAATGGACTCTTGCCTCTTGAAGCAACTCTTCAAACGGTTCTGGCGCTTCTGATAAATTATTTTCAATATCTCAAACTAGATCTTCCATTCTATCTTTCTCGACTGTATTTTCAATATTAACATTAGCACATGTAGATGATGTACTTCTCCTAATATTATTCATTTCATCTATTACAGATTCACCGTGTCAAATCCATCTTTCATAAGTCTCATCAAATTCATAAAAAAATAAATGATCTTTCACAATATTGGCTTCAAATAATTTCATATTTTCACATCTCAAGCACGGACATCTTATTCTGCCATTAACTAAGCATTCATTCTTCAGTGCAAAATCTATAAAGGAATTTACTCCATTATCATATTCAAATGATCGTCTATCCATTTTAATCTAAGATCGATCCATATATAACTACTTATATGATAAGGCATAATATAATATAATTAATGTGTGTTAATTAATTCAGCTTACATACAAAATAAATTCTACTTATATATCAGAATGAACATATAAATAAACTGAAAAAAATGAAATAAGTATTATTTACCTTATGTGAAATTAAGAAGAAATGATAGTTGAAATTTCTGAATTCCAATATTTTGCAATTAACCTGAAAAAATAAGAAAGTAGATTTACCTTAAAAAATTAATTTTTGAATACAAATATTTCAGCCAAAATCAAAAATGAAGAAGAAGAAGAAGAAGAAAAAAATGGTGGAAGATGGTGAAGTTTGCTATATCCGACTTCGACGGGGGTGTAGCGCCGGGAATAAGGCTAGATCCGGGGTCGGCCAACGTCGGCGAGTCAGTAGGGCCGCGAATGCGGCTAGATTTGGCGTCGAGTAGGGTGTAGGGCTGCAAATGCGGTTAGATCTGGCGTCGGGTAGGGTGTAGGGCTGCAATGAGGGTAGATCCAGCGTTGGTGAGGGTGTAGGTCGATGTCGGCGTAGAACTAGGGTTTTTTCATTTGAAATAAATGAGCGAAATGAAGTCCAAAGAGCGTATATAAAACCTTTAGTTGGCGTCGGCGAAGGAGTAAGGCTGCGAATGCACCTAGATCCGGCGTCGGCGAATGTCTGAGAGAATGACAGCTCAAAAAGAGGAAGATGGAAGAGGAGATCAACGCGCGCACCTTGATCCGGCTAGGTGAAGTCCACCGGCGACGAGCTACCCTCGTGTCGCGACGTGCGAAAAAAACTTAGAGAGATTAGGGTTTCCGTTTGAAAGAAATGAGTAAAATGAAGAGGAGATTCGGTATATAAAACCTTTAGACGGCAGTTGGCCGTGCCACCCGCCGTCTAAAGGTATACATTAGCCAACCGCCGTCTGTATGTATTAATTCTAGGTCGACCTCAGGTCGACCTACCTCCGCGACCCTCAACAGAAACTTTCGATCATCTAGGGGATTTTTTCAGGTTGACCTGTTAGTATACATTAGACGGCGGTTGGTTTTTACAACCGCCGTCTAATGTATAGACGACGGTTGACTCAGCTAACCGTCGTCTAATGTACTACCATTAGACGACGGTTTCTGAGGCCAACCGCCGTCTAAAGATGTCGACCTGAGGTCGACCTTCCCGCGGCGACCCTCAACAGAAACTTTGGTCATCTTGGAGGAATTTTTTCAGGTCGACCTCAGGTCGACCCGATGTATACACGGCGGTTGACTCATCAACCGCCCTCTAAAGTACTGACTTTAGACGGCGGTTGGTGGTTTGAACCGCCGTCGAAAATATTCACATAGCGGTTCACATTGTCAACCGCCGTATAATGTTTTGTCGGAAAGGTTTTGCAGCGGTTTTTCGTTTTAACCGCTTTTATAAATGTGCCGTAAAATGCATATATTGTACTAGTGATAATATCAAGATAATATTAAACTAAAATTCTCCTTAGACACTTCAATTTACTCTATCTATCAATTTTAATATATTTGTTTTTTTTTCACAAAAAAAATTTGGCTCTATTTGGCGCGATGACCAAAATAGTACTAATTTATAAAACAATAATTATAATAATAATTAAAAATTTTTAATCATTCTACATAAATTTTAATATAAAAAATATTATTTTACTTTATATACTCAATACTTTTTAATAAAAATATCTACTCTATTTCACATTCTAGACCAAAATATTTAATTGAATCGAGTATTTTGATCTAGAATGTAAAATAAAGTTAATATTTTTATTAAAAATTATTTAGTATGTGAAGTAAAAAAATATTTTTTATATTAAAATTTTTGTAGAACGATTAAAATTTTTTATTTATTATTATTATTGTTGTTTTTTAAATTGTATTATTTTGATCCTGAATTTAGTTCTCGTGCCAAACAGGATAATTATCTTTTGATTTAAATTTATTAGAAACCAACATTATATATTGAGAAGAAATGTTCATTGAATTTTTTTCCTTATTTATATAATTAGGAAGCAATTGCCCATCACCTTACATATATATATAATATATAATAATATATATATGTATATATGTATGTACATGTATGTATGTTTATATGAATATATGTGTATATATGTTTATGTATGGATATGAGGCAAGAGTGTACAAAATATTTAATAATGAAATGTATAAAATAATGAATCATTTCGAGTGATTATACAGATGATACATTTGTCCTCAAAAGTATGTCATTCAACAAGATTCACCTATAAGTATGTATCTATATACGAGGCATATCTTATAATTAATAAAGTATTATGTAGCTTAATGTGTTGCATTCTGAAATTTATTTTTGCTAATTCAATTTTATTTAGTAGTTAAAATTTTGTAATTTTGAAATATTATGAAAAGGTGTGTAATTTAAGAGATATGCTCCTTAAATCTAAATTTTATTTTCACAAGTATATTTTCTACAAGTATCTTGAAGTAAGAGAGTTTTATATCTTTATTGTATTTTGAAAAGTGATTGTGTTTTATACCAAAAATTTGTCTTAAAAAAGTGTTAATTACTCCTTAAATTAAACTTAAGGAGCATTTGATTCGTTGTTATCTTAGTGTTATGTTATGCAATTTTGATGTCATGATATCAAGATGTTATTTTTTTACTAATAATTTTATAATTAATGGAAGATTATTATAGATGTAATTAAACCAAATGATTACTTTTTCTAGATAACATAATATAACATCAAGATAACATTGAACTAAACGCCCCATCAGTTTCTTTCTAGTTCTCTTTATTCTCTAACGTTTAATATTAGCCCAACATAATTAGAAAAGTGAAACCAAGTTCGCTCAATGTTGCTGGATGTTGGTTTATTAATGTGCCATCATCTATTTTCGCACAAAATTAAGATGATCCTATGCACCAACTATATACATACATACATATATATATACATACATATATACATATACATACACAGTGGCAGAGTCAAGACCTCAAACTATAGGTCAAATAAACTATTTATAATTGTAACGATCTCGGCTTTTACCTCGGTCGTTACCTAATTTTTTTTTTATCCTCAAATAATTCCACTATATCTTAATATAAATCTGTCCTCAATATATAATTAGTACATTACACCATAAATAAATATAAAATTCTGAATACAAATAATCTAAAATAATTTTCTAATTGTCTCTCACTTATACCTCTTATGCTTGTGCTAAACCTGAAAAAATATGCCAAAAAGGCGTCAGTCCACCAACAGAACTTAGTAGGAGATATCAATTAGCTATGGGCTACATAAAATATTAATAAGGTTTCATTATCACAAATTTATTATTTTGAGATTTAAGAGAATTATTATATGCACACACAACAATATTTATGAACTTATATCAAATGAATAAATAGCATGATAGCAATGACTATGATAATTATGCGTATTTAAAATGTATAACAGAAGATATCAAATAAGAATTTATAACATAAGTACTATCAAATAAATGAGCATGTATATCATGAGTTTCTTATGAACAATTGAATTGTATAAATGCAGGATAGATAATTAGCACGATATAATACTAAATATATGCAAGTATAACATATTTTGCCTAATAATTATAATATAAATATGATAATAGAATAAATATAAAAAATATGATTGATAAGCAAGTTCATGTGTAATTAATTTTATTTTACTCTTTTGGGCCCGTGATTTCTCGTACTACTCCTCAGCTGTCTTTTACATCTTTAGGGATCGTCATCCCCTGGCCCTGTAGGCTATGGCCCATAATGGCTAAAATATGAGATCCTCAATCAGTTTTGGGAGTTTTTACCCCTGGCCCAAAATGGCAATGGACGTCGTTGCGCCTATATATCATATGCTCGAGCTAAGGAAGGTGCGTAATCTCACAGAAATCACATTTAACTTTTAATCCATTGTCGCCTTTAAAATTTTGATTATAAATTTAGTCACATAGCAAGCTCATACACTTGCCTAAATATCATATTATATCTTTGAATATGACGACAAGTTCGTACACTTGCCCTCCCGTAGGTGTCACAAATACAAGTCAATATATTCTTATCGAATGTGACAACAAGTCCATACACTTGTTCTCCCGTAGGTGTCACAATCGCGAGTCAATATATTCACATCGAATGTGACGACAAGTCCGTATACTTGTCCTCTCGTAGGTGTCACAGTCGAGGAAAAGAGGCATATTATTGTATAACGTATTTATCTTATTATTGAATAAACAAACAGAGTCAGCAATTAATTCATAATAATTTATATGCACTATATATTATCTAACTTTCACAATCCACCTTGTAAATCATAACCTCGATAATTTAATTTTAAGTTATCTCTTCTATTTGAATTAAATTTCCATAATAATCCAGTAATCATCAATAAAAATAATCATAATATTTTTAAAGATATTTTAATCTAAATTAATACAAAATTATTAAATCTCCACATATAATTTGTGAAACCTCAATCAAAATTTGATGAGAGTATGATTAGAGCTAATAATATAACTATAATTTACATTTGAGCCTCATATTAAAGTGAATCAATTTAAATCATGACAAATTCTAAATTTCACATTTTTATCACTCTATGATTGTAAAAATATCATCACTATTCGAATCAAATCATCTATTAATTCATCTATTTAGCATAGGTTTTAAACTCTAATTTATCAGAGATTAATTAAATCATCAATCCTCAATGTCTCATAGCATTCGAAATCAATTTCATAAGTTAAATTCTTCTAAATATAATAACTAGTACCTCTGCCAAAGTAATTCAATTGTTTGGACTTCTAATAATAAAATATATACTTCTAGGCTAATTAATAAAAATACTACATAAATATGATAAACAATCAAATAATCTAATAATATCTAAATTCATATTTAATAGGAATCATTTAACATAAGAAATCTCAATTTAATCTACATGTGATGATAAGCTCTTTCAAATACAGATTTTTATGCCAAGTCCTTCCAGCTAAATCTCATCTAAAATGAACTTTTTAAAGGAAGATTTCTATATAAAAATTGTAGTATAATGTGTCCTCTATCTTCATAAAAAGTTTCATTTCAATCCAAATTTATTTGGTACACCAAATCCCCTCTGAACTAAACTCGGTCAGAAAATCTGAATTTTTGTCAGATGTTACTAATGACACCGAAATTATACTTTGTATTCCAAATTAATCAACATTTCCTTCACAAAAGTTGTAGGTAACTTCAAGATCTAACTCACTACCTATGTTTATCAAAATCCGAGATCATTTGATACCCTAAACAAATGCTATAAAGCTCAGATCCGAAACATAAATATTCCAGCAATATATAATCGTGCGTATATGTAAACAAATTTCTTTAATAAGATATTTTAAGCCATAAACGAAATTTACAGACATAAATATGAAAAAAAATATTAGCAATGCAATAAAATATAATTTCACAAATATTTAAATATTAAATTTATTCAATCCTTGTCAAATTATTATAAATCAAATTATATGAATTCTTATCTTTGATTAATTTAAACCCTACTAGTTAGAAAAATCTCCTACCTCAAGGAATCATAAAAATATCTCCTTTTTTCTCCTATTCTTCTCACATTTTCATCCAAATCTTTGAAATGCTTCTTGCTCGATTCGATGGAGAAATGTTGTAATGCATCGGATTTCTAATTCTCCCTTCCCCTTTGTCACCCTCTCCTCTCTCTTTTCTTTTTCTCTCTCATTTTCTCATTTTCGGCGAAGGAGGGGGCTAGGGCCGGCAGTTACGAATCGGGAGAGAGATGAATCGATGTGTGAGAGAAGAAAAATATTATTTCCTCTAATAGCTCAATCTAAGGGTAAATCTGGTATTTCTTCCAAGGCTAAAATTAAGGGATAATTAAATCTCATAAATTCAAAATTTAAATAATAATAACAAATCATCCTTTAACCTATAACCACATTCCTTAAATATCTCCAATTTTGATAAATATCCTCGTGATAATTTCAAAACAATAAATATCCAAATAAATTATGAGTCATTAAATAAATTCAAATTTAAATCAAGAAAAGAATTTTCTAATATTTTTCTTAATATTTTCAAAAAAATACTAGATCTTACAAAAAATATTTTTAGATCAAATATTTTTTTATCACTCTTTCTACGTCATTTTTAGAGGTCAAATAAATCAAATGTTTCACCCAAATTTTTTTCTATATTTTCTATACCAAAATAACATAAATATCATTTATCACCCAAATTTGTACATGCAATTCTAATCTATAATACACATCAAAATCTAAATTTTCGGAATGTTACAATAATAATATTATAATAATTAAAATTATTTAAATTATAAAAAATATTCAAAATTCTTTCTATATTTCATTTAAAATGAAAGATTTTGATTTAAGAGTTCTGTTGTATACCTCAAATAACTAACCAATAAAATAGCTACTCATAAATTAAAATTTTAATACAATAGATTATTCAATAAATTAAGTGTTAATCCATTAAATAATTTAGTAAATTAAAAATCTAAATTATGATCAGTTAATTGATTATTTATTAAAGATATATATAATAATTTTTTAATTTAATATAAGATACGTAAATAAATTTTTTAAATTGAATGAGTTTTTACCAATATAAAGTCTATTTATATAATTTATACATTAAATAATTTATGAAAAATTAAAATTATAAGTTATCTAAATAATTTATTAATTTTAATATTTTTTAACTTATTAATTATCACAATTTATGATATGATATTTATTACATGAAATTCGGAACTAAAATTAAAAAAGAAAACTTAGGCGTTGTAATTTAAAAAAAATAAATCAGTTGGTGCAATTGCACCCTGATTTCCATGTGGCTCCGCCACTGTATATACAAACCTATATACATGTATATACAGACCAATATACATGTATATACAGACATATATACATGTATATATTATTATATATATATATATATTATATATATATATATATATATATAATTTAAGCAAGTTCCACTTGGCGATTCAAATATTAATTAATTGAGCTTCTGGAAGTTTTAATTAATAAAATAGGCGAGATTACAATGAATTATATATTAATACAAATTAAGCAGGCCTTACTTATTGAAATATTGAAAATATATATAGATAAATAGATTATATATATATATAGATACATATATACAATATATATATATACATAGCATACATATATATATATATATACATATATACATATATATATACATACATATATATATATATATCACGAGGGTGTAATTTCACAAGGGTTAACTGATTAATGACTTTTCTTTTACTTCACTGCGGTGCTCTACGGTGAAAATCCGAAGACATTCAACAACAAATTTTACTTCAAAGTCGACAGATTACAATGAATATAATATATTATATGTTACCATTATAAAAATGAGATGATAGTTAAGCTGCAATAAAGGAAATTATCAAAAATTTTGGTTCAAGATTGCAAGTTCTCAAGCTTCTTTTTGGGCAATGTGAATATATAGGTGATTCTCTTGAGTATTTTCAGCAGTAATTTCTCTTGGATCTTCTTCGTCGACTACAGAGGTGATTTCGTAGGAATCTGGAGTCAATCATTTGAGGCTCAAGGAGCAATTAGATTGTCTAATCTGAAAGAAGAAAAGATCCAATTTCTGTATCCCGCTAGAAATCGAGAACTAGATAATTGGTATAAAGTTCTCTTTTTATCTGATTTTCTACATAATAAAGTCTCTCTCTGCTCTCCCCGTGGATGTGTAGGAGAAATATTTCTGAATCACGTAAATTTGGTGTTCTTGTAACTGCTTCGTTCTTTTATTATTATTATTTCTCATATTTATCTGGTACGGTTTATTTGACTAACTACATGTTCGGCGATCCGAATTTTTCGCTGCGTATTATTACACAACAATGGAAGCCACGTACTTCTATGAGAGCCTGGTGCGATCGATCTGAGGGCTTTTCATAATGCACGGAGCTCCCCCATTAATAAATGTTATAAGGGTAAATTACAATTAAGTTCCTGAGACTAAGATATATAAGATAACATTTAGATACAAGTTTTCAAAATTTTAACATCTAAATTCTTTTCTAAATTTTTTATTATTAAAATTTTTAAAATTCTAATTAATACCTACTCCTAGCAATGAGAGAGAGAGATGAAAGGCATAATTGTAATTTTAAAATTTTTTAATAATAAATAATTTATAAAAGAATTTAAAATTTAAAATTTTAAAAATCATAAAACTAGATATTAAATTTTTAAAAATATGAACCTAAATGTTATTATATTCTAAATTCATACACTAATTTGTAATTTAGGATTTAGGGTTTTAGAGTTAAATTAACTTAAATTGTATCAATGATGTATTAAAATTTGATCTATGTTTAACTTTATCAGATCTAAATTGACACAATTTCGTAAATTTATTCAACATGACATCGATTTTTTATTACGAGTTTAAAGCATCTGTTTTGGATCACACCTAATTACCTGAAAGTATCTTTTTTCTAAATTAATTACCAGAAAGTCAGTACATTTATTATTTATATGGAAAGCAATAGAATATTAATTTCCCAGCTGTATAATAAAAATGGGCAAATTACGTCGAGATCCTTGAGCTTAACGCTTAATATCATGTAGGTACATTTTTTAAATTATAACATCGGAGTTCTGAGTTTTAATAAATATCAAATGGGTCCTTTTTATTTTTTATTATTATATTTTTTAAAATTACCGTTTTACCATTGCCATTATCTCTCTCTCCTTCAGACGCTTAATAATAAACATTTCAGAAAAGATATTCAGATCTTAAAATTTAAAAAAACATAAATTCAAATATTAAATTTTAAAAAATATAGATCAAAATATAATTTAATTGATATGGATTAAGAAATTAAAAACTTTTATTTTAATCCTGAATTTTGACATTGTGATAGTAATTTACATATTTTTGAGATATTTAAAAAAGAGAAAAACTTATTCTCAAGTCTTTCAATGTCAGCACCATCGTGTGGTTAGTATTAGACCTCGTTTCAGTCTAGAGTTAAATTTTAAATTAGAAAAAAAAATTTATCTTATAAGTTTAATGAAAAAAGAAATTAATTTAATATTAAAAAATGTGTAAAATGTAAAATAAAGTTAATTTTAATATTCATATTTGTATTGAATGTGAAATAAATTTAATTTTTACAGTCAAAATTTGAGTTGAGCTAAAAAAAAATCCGAACTAAACGAGCAAGGGCGGCCATTTTCTTCCAAACTTGAAAGTCGTTCAAAGATCTCTCTTATAAATTTTACTTAATTTAAAATTAAGGGCCAACTTGACCGTATTCAAATCAAAATTTGGCGTGATTATTCATCGATTGAATCAAGAACAAGCCATTCCGAATTTGCTCCGACCCATTTGCTGGCTTTATTTGTTTGGCCATGTCAAAAGGCATGCATATAAACGGTGGACTAAGCAAGAAGTTGAAAATGTAAATCCATAAACGAAATTTAATAGAAATATTAACATACAAAGAGTTAATTTTCATTATAAATTTTTTATTTTTATTCTAATTTTATAAGATTACAAATATATGCTATAAAAAAAATTACATATATACAATATAACGTAAATAGTATGATCAAATTTTTTAAAATAATCAATAGCAAATAAATCTCTCTAAATTCGACCTATTACATTTAAGTCCATCTAATTTCCAATTCAGTGAAGTTGATCCCTTTAATTTGAGAAATAATGCAACTAAATCCTCCTGCCATGAAGACTAGATAAAAAAAATACTTCTTCTGTCTCTCTTTATCTTATTCATTTACTCTCTCTCCCCTCTCTCTCTTTACCTGCAGCAATTTTCAGATTAGAGCGAAGAACAATTCAGTGCCCATAACTTTGCAACAAAATATAGCAATTCAAATTGCTAAAGATCTATACTTTAGAAATATTATTTTGGAAGGGGACTCTCTTTTTTTTTTGAAATAAAAGGGGGACTCTTCTGAGATTATTCAGAATTTTTGAAAGAAGAAAAAGAATTTATCGATGAACAGCTTATATAATTAATAAATTAATTATACTTATTAAAAACAATTGATTCTTTTTAGGATACGATACATTAACTAAATTTACGAAGGTGCGTCAATTGACATCTGTGAATACGATTTAGACTTGATTGCTAATTTGTCATGTCTTAAAATGAACAATTTAAAATAACGTTAACGTGTCATGTAGCGGCGAGCTCAACTTGCTTGCTCGACAAATACTCGTAAGTGGAAGATTTTTTTTACTAATTTCTTACAAATAAGCAATAATTTTTCAAATAACTTAGCTTTGAAATTAATATTTTATTGCTTTCCAACTGGGAATTAGATAGGTACAATTATGGTTGTGTTATTAAAAAAAAATCGATGTGATTAAATTTATGAAAGTGCATCATTGACTTCTGTTAAAGTTAAATACGGATCAAATTTTATCTTAATTTATAATAACATGCAAACAAAATTCAAACAAGGGAATAAGATTTAGAGTTGGCTGCTAATTTGCCGCGTCTTAAAATGAACAATTTAAATTTTAATACAATGTCAATTAAATTCGCACCAAAGTTTTTCTTCATTTAACCTTAGTTTTCTCCTAAATATTTTATGCAGTTGGCAAGCTAATAAAAACAATTTAACATCATTTATTTCATTAAAATAAAGGCCATCATTTCAAAAATATCATTTATCTATCTATTAAAACTAAAGAAAGGACAAAAATATCTGCATTTTTGAAATTTTGAAATTTTAATCTTTGCATTAAATTATGCGCCAGTAAACGGGTAGAATTTCGAATCAAATGGGTCAAATTTTGATTCATTTGATTCGAAATTCAACCCAAAAATGTAGTTATTTGTATACATTTTACTTACCTTTGCGACAGATAATCAACCACGATGATAATCGATGGCATATTAGTCTACAATTTTTTAATATTATCTTAGTACTATATTATATAATTTAAATAAATATTATCTTTTAATTGATAATTTTATAATTTTTAAAATATTATCTAATATGTTATTAAATTAGATAATTATTTTTTTAAATAATATAACATGATATCAAAATAATATTAAATTAAATACCTTTATAGTATTACCTGTAAGTTAAAAGCTAGTAGAGAAAATCACAAATTTTTTTGTCATTTAAAAAAAAGAAAAAAATACAACTTTTCATGTCTAAAATAATTGAAAATGAAATTTAAAATATTTACTTTTGAAATATTTCCGCTTAAAATTCAATTTAAATTGACCAAGCAATATAACTTAATTTAGGAATTTATTTATGCTATTTTCTTTTTTACTTCAACTTTAACGTTATAATTTTTTTCACTTTAATTAAAAATTATGACCGTAATATATGTGATTCAAATTTGAAATTTTTTTATTCCCGAATAAACATTTTTTCTACTGAACTAGAAAAATGCTAGATTTACTTTTTTATTTTTACCCTTTCATGATCACAACTTAAGTTTAATAGATATGATAGAATTTCATTCAATTAACCGCTAAGCATTACCTTTTTTTATTAATGAAATAAATGACGTTAATGATCTGTTTGTTTGTAAGGTTAAATTTAAGAAAGTTAAAATTATTTTTTTATTAAAAATTATGAATGATGTGAAATAAACTTAATTATTATGTTGGAATATGTAAGGAATGTGATATAAGTTAGTTATTATCTTAGTAATGTGTGTAGGATGTGAAATAAAGTTAATTTTTAATATTAAATTTTATGTGTGATATGATATGCTTGGTTAAAATTAAATCAGGTTAATTTTCAACAGACAAACAGAATAATTGTTCGTATTAATTGCCATCTATATAAAATATCTATGCTAAAAACAATTATCTAGTGATCAATGAGGAAAAACTTTGATGTAAAATTAGCTAATGAACTACTATTAAAATTTGTACATTAATTTACACTTACCTTAACATGCCAAATCTAAATAATTGTTCATTTTATGACATGTGGCACTATTTTTTTTTTTTTTGATAAAATGTGGCACTAAATTAACATGTTCATTTAAAGATAAATGGCAACCAGTTGATTCAAATGACTTAAAATTTATTTGAGATTTGTTTGCATGTCAGGGTAACGATAAAATTTTGACGTAAATTTAATTAATGTGTCAAAAATTGTGTTGCATTTAACTTTAAAGAATATGTATACATATTTATCAATTAAGCTGCAGCTGGAATGCAATGTAATATTATAATCGTAACCTCATTGTGATCCGCTTGGTGGAACAATTTTTTGATTTGAGTGTCAAACTATTCAGTGCCCAACTATTGGGTGCCTCGTCTGCACTTTGGCTAGGCCTGTGCACATGTGACGCCTAATGATCTGGCATCCATCGAACAATTCGAGAACAATCATGGAATTTGCAAACGATAATCAGTCACAATCCAATTAATTTAATCGATGATTCGTGAAAATTTGATTTACGGTGTCGAATTAAATTGTTCATTGAACGAGAATTGGGAATTAGTCAGATTTAAATTGCTTTCCTTTACTTTGATTTTTATCAGCTTGTCAAAGTAAAATAGGACAAATTTTGACTTAATTATGATCAATAATGTGTTAAAATCCATGATGTATTAATCAGATCCAGGCGTATTTACCCGATCCTAAAAAGTATCGTTATATGAGACTTCCTGTTTTTACAATGTGGAGCCGTTAAGATTATTTTTCCGTCTGAGTTCTTTACATTTTTTGAGTGTCTTTAAGGCACATAGAGTTACATATAT
>KZ451979.1:3383214-3416631 GCA_002786265.1 Apostasia shenzhenica
TTTTTTTTTTTTTTGATAAAATGTGGCACTAAATTAACATGTTCATTTAAAGATAAATGGCAACCAGTTGATTCAAATGACTTAAATTTATTTGAGATTTGTTTGCATGTCAGCGTAACGATAAATCTTTGACGTAAATTTAATTAACGTGTCAAAAATTGTGTTGCATTTAACTTTAAAGAATATGTATACATATTTATCAATTAAGCTGCAGCTTGAATGCAATGTAATATTATAATCATAATCTCATTGTGATCCGCTTGGTGGAACAATTTTTTGATTGGAGTGTCGAACTATTCAGTGCCCAACTATTGGGTGCCTCGTCTGCACTTTGGCTAGGCCTGTGCACATGTGACGCCTAATGATCTGGCATCCACTGAACAATTCGAGAATAATCATGGAATTTGCAAACGATAATCAGTCACAACCCAATTAATTTAATCGATGATTCGTGAAAATTTGATTTACAGTGTCGAATTAAATTGTTCATTGTACGAGAATTGGGAATTAGTCGGATTTAAATTGCTTTCCTTTACTTTGATTTTATCTGCTTGTCAAAGTAAAATAGGACAAATTTTGACTTAATTATGATCAATAATGTGTTAAAATTCATGATGTATTAATCAGATCAAGGCGTATTTACCCGATCCTAAAAAGTATCGTTATACGAGACTTCATGTTTTTACAATGTGTAGCCGTTAAGAGTAATTTTCCGTCTGAGTTCTTTACATTTTTTGAGTGTCTTTAAGGCACATAGAATTACACATATATACAAATCTGTCAATAAGGCTGTTTCCTCTATCTACATAGTTACTATAGGATGGTATGAGGGTACGCCTCTATAATGTCTAGTTATTTGTTGTTTCTTATGTGAAATTTTTGTATTTTGTCTTATTAATTTGAATAAATATTATGCATATATTTATTTAGAATTTAAAATTTTGTTAATAACTTAGCTGAGATGCTATTGGGAGGTGCAGATGTCAAACATCGTGTGCGAGGTTAGAGATTTGCAAAAGTAGTTTAAGCAGCTAAATATCGCAAATGATGAATAGAACATCGTGCACGATGATAAGTAAAGTGAGCCTTCAAATTCCGCGTGTACAACTGAGATTCAATGCTGAATTCAAGCATTAACAATATGTTAAGTAGGTTAGCTATACCCTAAAGAGTTGGTTTTGAGCTTAGCATTCAACCATGCCAAATGACATGACCTTCATGCCATGTGTAGGAGAATGAAAAATTTAAATGTCATGTGTCTAATGGCATGGCAGTGTAGAAAAAATTATTTAGGTTAAAAAAAGGGGATTACAATTATTATCTTATTTAGTTGTGCTTTCTTCCCACTTTTTTTATATTTTGATCTTTTTGGAGTTAGACAAAGTAGCCAAAATAAAGAGGAAAAAATCTGTGAAAGAGGAAGAAATTCTGGGAAGAAATCTCAATTAAAAACTGATTAGAGTGGCTGACACAAGATAAGCAAAGCTCATGCATATAAATTAAGAATTCAAGCTTTAAATCTGGTATTTGTTTTTTGAAAAGTAGCAATGCAATAAAATTACAATAAAAAAACTACAAGCTATCAAGTGTCACTTAACATCCACTTTGAGAATGTTACAAAATTCATTGAGGCATATCAATTTTTCAATAAAAATTACCTAGTGTCGTATAGTGCGCCAGAAAGTCGGCCGCACTATTGTTGTTACGTTGTATATAACTAACTCTGCACACTGCAAACGTCAATAATATGTTTACAATATTAGCTAGGATAGGATCCCAAGAAGTGAAGTTGGATCCTCTGAACAGTCCATCCACTACTCCAAGTTGCTGGTGATCCAAGCAATAGCTCTGCAAGCCTGTTCGGTTGTGCGAAACTCCATTACGCTCCAACTCATTGAAAATAAGTTGTAAGATTTCTATAGAATTTCCCTTAAGCCAAATACTCATAGTCCTTGGTGTATCACATGGGATAGCCTTCAATCTTCAAGGGCTGCCCACTTTTCAACAAATAGGCACAACACGTATAAGAATTCGCCTGCCACCACAGCAAATGAAATTTGCATAATGGTTCCTAATGATATACCTAGCTCTAGCTATACCTTCACTTTTTACTGAGCCGTCAAAGTTAATCTTGATTCATCCTGGAGGAGGGGGAACCCAAGAATTAAAAGAGGGGAAACAAGGCCTCAATGAGGCAGTTGGGTTCTAGTGACTCTTTGGATGGTTCATGGGATTAGCTATGAGGTTCAGCACTATGGTAGCAATAGCTTTCGCCGAAGGGACTGGCTTGCCATGCATCTTGAAGTTACGGGCCTGCCAACAATAATAGAGGGCTACAGCTTTAAGTTGAAGCTGCAAGTCTCGTCTATTATATTTGACTACCCTTACCATTATCTAGAGCTTCATCTACAGAGAAAGGGTTAGTGGAAATAAAATATGGTACCGCTGGAGGATGTCTCGCACTGCTTTATAGAGTCTACAATCGGACTCTAAGTGTGTTATACTCTCATTAACTCCATATTCCAAAGGACAAGTTGTCATATCAATTAGACCTCTTCGTTGTAACCAATTGCTAGTTGGGATGACATTCTTGCATAGTCTCTAGAGAAATTCTAGAATTCTCCAACACTAATTAACAACAAATGCCTCACTTTCTAGCACAAACTGTGAAGCATAAAGCTGAGTAGTAGGTATTTTCTCTGATTCTGTAGCAGCCCACACTAGTTTGTCATCACTAGTGTTATAGTCTCTCCTGATCGCCAAAATAAGCTCTTGTAATGCTGGCCCAAATAATTGATCAATCTTGCTCTTGTCCTACTCAAGTTCCATGAAAATATCTGCAATAGTGGTAGGGAATTCAGCAAACTGCATATTAAGATATGTCAGCCACCTGCTCAATGAGATATTAGAGAACCAGGGGTCCTCCATAAATGATATAGTTGTCCCCTCCTTAATCAATCAAATTATGTGACCATCAATCATACTGCCTCCCATGCACAATAGTTTTCATACCCAGGAGTCACCTCTCCAGATGCAATCACTACTATCCAAGAATCTAGCTGCATATTTTGCCACTAGAAACTGTCTCCATATGCGAAAACTATAGATGCCTAGCCCACCTTTGATTTTGGGTCTACAAACCTCCTCCCAAGCTACGTAGTGTAAGGCTTTGGACTCCGTACTACCCTCTCAGAGAAATGTCCTGATAAGTTTCTCAATTTCATCAATGATCTTGATTGGGACATAAGTGTGCGAAAGAGCATAAATAGGTATAGAAGTCAACGTACTATTAATAAGGGTAATCCTTCTAGCCAATGATAAGCTCCTGGACCCCTAAGCAGAGATCCTTAAATCTGGTATTTTGGGTAAATTAAAATGCATGTTATTATTTATGGAGTAAAATGCTTGGATGATGTATGTAAGGTAAAGTTTTAAAGTTAATTCTTGAACCTAGAAAACTTTACAGATATTTATTTTGCTAAGATATTTCTTTTGAGATTCAAACTTAGATGAATGTACTCTTGTGTTTAAGTGCAGAAATGTTATAGCTATTGCTACCATTTTACTTAATATTATTGTGCAATATATTGAGTTGATGACAATAAGAATATTAAGTCTAAAGGACTTGTTTGAAAGGTGAATTGAATAAAAGTTTTAAATATGATAACTGGTTAAGATACAAATTTTTCGTGGTGTACATGTTTGCCCAAATTGAGCATTAATGATTTGAGGTGATGGTCGCTGAGAACTATTCATAATATGTTATTAATCTCCAATCTACTACTGAGGGTATGATTGACAATGATATATTACTGATCTTCTGTCTACCGCTGAGGGTATAATTAGCAAGGATATGTTACTAATCTCCAATCTATCGCTGAGGGTATGATTGGCAAGAATATGTTACTGATCTTCAGTCTACCGTTGAGGATATGATTGACAATGATCTTTGATATTGTGCTATCTTGGGTAGTCGCTGAGAACTATTTAATTTTGTTTGGGCAGAATGATGACACACCGAGAAATCAGGGCCAGTTGATGAAAATGGGTTTAAGCTTCGTCCCAGATATTTCATAAGAGAATCTCTCTTAACTATCTTATTTGCTGATATATGTATGCTTTTTTTCTTACTTGCACCTCACCCGAAAGTACTTATAAGTGGGATCGAGTAGTATCGTATCCGATGTTATAGAGGATGCATAGTTTAAGTATCATGATCGATGTTGAGAAATGCCGAATCAATAGATCGAATAGTATCATATTCGATGTTATGAGAGATGATGTAGCTTAAGCATGCATTGTGACCAATATTGCGGTAGGCCAAACCAGTAGATTGAGTAGTATTGTATCTGAAGTTATGGGTTAAGCATCATAACCGATGTTGAAGAAGGTCGAACCAATGGAATCGAGTAGTATCGTATCCGAGGTTAGGGAGATGCTATAGCTTAAGCATTGTGATCAATATGGGGGAAGACCGAAACACCAGATTGAGGAGTATCGTATCCGATGTTATGGGAGATGCTGTAGCTTAAGTATCGTGACTGAAGTTCGAGGTCTGCAAAAGAGAAATCTGACTGCTACTTATAATTTGTTACTTATTGATAATATTATGAGATGATCAGTGTGCTTGTGTAATTATTATTTAATATGAGTTTTTGTCTACTCAGTACTTGTTCGGTGGGCCGATACCTTTTTAGTAGGTACTCATTCACCAAGACAAGCACAAGGCAAGAGCAAAGGCAAGGAGATGGATGAGATTTAGGGGGCATTTGGTTCGATGTTATTTTGGTGTTATGTTATGTAATCTAGATGTCATGACATCTAAATGTTATTTTTTAACTAATAATTTTATAATCTAATAGAAAATTCTTTGTAAATATCATTAAACCAAACAATTATTTTTTCTACATAACATCAAGATAACATTGAATCAAACGCCCTCTTAGTTGTATTTTTTTTTTATTTTCTTATTTTATTATGTTGCTTTGAACTTGATATATTCAAACGATCTTTTATACTTAATTTAAAAAAATTGTGATATAATGTTTGAAGGAAGCCATGTACTATGTAATTGTGATCTTTGATTTTATTTGATTAAGATTAATGTAGTTGTTCTCGTTCTTTTCTTGCCTTTTCGTCACACCTCCAGTGCCATTAGGAGTAGGATGGTTTAGGTGGAGGGATCTGATAACCTCTGATCCCACTTAATTACACGATACTCACAACCGTTATATTTTAATGTATTTACTTTGATTTTCATGATATGCTAAGCTACGACCGAGTTTTAGAAAAGTTGTCGATTTAATTTGGAGTATGTACATGCAATATTTGATTCCAGGCCGGAAAAGCTAAGCAACTTTAAACAATTAATATATCCCATCCCACTGATACAGGCATGTGCTAATTAATTATCATTAGCTAGCTATTTTAAAAAGGCCACAGCTCAATCGCCTTCTCATCATCTAATCACAAATACTCTTCTTATGAGTCGACCCATCTAGAAGTAGTAGTGAATTGGATTACTTTCATGGCTTCCGCCGGCGCCCATCTCCTCCTCATCCTCCTCCTCCTCCTCACAACCTCCATGGCGGGAATAACATCAGCACAGCCAAACGGAGCTATGGGGCCTCCTGACTATCATCGGATCACTTCAAATCATGTTATAGACATTGTCGCTATTGCTGCACTGGCGACATATAACACTTTGGCGCCCGGCCGTCGTCATCCAAGAGTCGAGTTTGTAAGAGCGCTAACAGCTTACTACACGCCATTGTTCGATCCCTATCGAAGGGAACCAGTTAATTGGTTTCGCATGGCGATGATTGTTAAGGTGTCCGTGGCGGATGCATGGTTGTCCCCAGAATACCCCCCGTCAGAGAGGATTTTAGTAGTGCGCTTCGCTGTGCCATTGAGTCGTCGAATTCTACCTCAGAACGTGATCCTCGCGAGCATCTATGTCGCCTTTTCTTCATAGAATTCTTATTCAAATCCGCATCATTAATCGATCTAGCTACCTCTTTTTTTCTTTTTCTGAATCAATCTAGCTAGCTGCTTTCTTATGTTTCCATTTTGTTATATGATCTATCTTTCTGCCATCTTTTCTGTGTGTCTCTCAGTGTTTGTTGCCTTAAATTCAAATAAAAGTAACTTTTGTGTCTACATGTGTTAAAATGATGATATTTCAGTTAAATATAATATTAGTTATATGTATATATGTATGTATGTATATATATATAGACATATATATATAGACATATATATAGAGAAATTTATATCTGTTATTTTTAAAAAAGAATTTCTTCCTGACGTCATCACATACATCAAATATTTACTAGCAACACCTTTATTTTGAATGAAGAGCTAGAAATATTTTTTGGGGGCGTTTAATTGATTCGTTGTTATCTTGGTGTTATATTATGTTAATCTAGATATCATGACATCTAGATGTCATCTTTTGACTAATAATTTCATAATCTAATTGAAAATTATTTATAAATATCATTAAACCAAACAATTACTTTCTCTAAATAGCATAATATAACATCAAGATAACATTGAACCAAACGCCCCCCTTAGTTACATGTATTAACGCTAATTAGGTTAAAGAAATGGGCAGCCTCTAAATACAGATTCAAAATAAGGAGTGATGCCTATAAATATTTGATTTAAGAGATGCTGCTTGTAAATATTAATTTAATTCAGGGATTTCAATTGTAAAAAATATTTTTTTAAGTGCGCCAAATATAAATTCTTATATATTCACACATACGCTCCTGCGTTCCCAAACCTCAAGAATCATATATTTTGAAAGTTTTATTTTTTTGAGAAGTTTTATAAAATTATATTTTTATAATTTTTATATAATTATATAATTATATTTTATTAATAATTTAGCATAAATTTTCATTTTTCAATTTCTCTCTCATCATATTAATAATATATAAAAATATTAGCTTCAATTAAATTTACACATCTACTTTATAGAAAATTAAGATAAAAAACTTTATGTTTAATATATATATATATATATATATATATATATATTTCCTTAAAAAATTTACTATTTCAAAATTATTTTAGTCTCAAAATAACTATACTCTTAATGAAATTATTAATATTAAAATATTATATTTAATTTTTTTATCTATTTTATAAATTATATATTCAAAATATATAAATTAAAATTTAATTATTATTATAATATATATATATATATCTAAATTTTTATTTTTACATCCTAATTTCAAATTTTTAGGACTTAACTGAATTTTTTTAAAAATTTAAATTAAAATATAATTATAAATAAACGGTAGGAATTTATTAATAATTTGATTCGACGGCAAGTCACCAACCTGAAATGTAATTTTCTATGCACCTGAGTATTTTATATATCCATTCAAATTTTTTTGCCTGTCATTTCATATTCAGTTGGAGATTTTTCTTAATTATAAATTCTGCAAGCATACATAAAAAATGAAACTTATACTTAATAAATATATTTATATTAATGAACATGTCGACAAATATTGTATGTGTATATAATATGTATATATATTGAAATTTACATTTATCACTTTCAAAAAAAATCTCTTTTACGAATGACATTCCTTAAGTTAAATATTTATAAACACTACCACTAAATTAAATATTTATATGAAACGTCCCATATTTTAAATGTAAATTTACAAACAGCACCCCACTTTAATGTAAATTTACAAACAACACCCCCACTCTAACTTCTATTTGCCCTTGTTTAAACTTAATTACGATTAACACATATAACTATAATTACATTTAGCCTTTCATTTAAAATAAGTGTGTTGTTTATAAATATCTAACTTAGATGATATAGCCTTGTAAAAAAATCTTCTTCGGAAGTAATAGATATAAATTATCTTTTATATATATATAACAAGTTAAGTACGTAAAACTATATACATATGCAAGTTTAATGTGAATCGTTAGGCTATAAAGATGCTTGACTATTGCTGGACAATCGATACACTAGTAATTGATTCAACTTGGTTTGATGAAATTAGATAAAAAATTAATGAGGCATTTGATTCAATATTATCTTGATGTTATATTTTGTTATCTAAAAAAAGTAATTATTTGATTTAATGACATTTATAAATAATTTTCTATGAGATTATAAAATTATTAATTAAAAGATGATATCTAAATATCATGACATCAAAATTACATGACATAACACCAAAATAAACGCCTCCTAAGTCTTTTTGGAATTAAAAAAAAAGTTAAAAACAAAATAAAAAGGATTTAAGTACAAAAATATTTGAATTCATTTGAAATGAAATGAGAACTATTGATTCTTGTAACGTTTCTCATCTTCTTTCAGCTCTATTGCCTCCTTGTGAAACTTGCAAATGCTGTAAATACACCTGCCCACAAATAAATTGTTAGGGCCTGTTTGTTTGTAATATTAAATTTAACAAGATTAAAATTAAACTTGAATAGAGATATTTTTTTATTGAAAGTTATAAATAATGTAAAATAAAGTTAGTTATTACGTTGGGATATGTGAGGAATGTGATATAAAGTTAATTATTATATTGGAATATGTGAAATATGTGATATAAGTTATTATTTTAGTAATGTGTGTAGTATGTGAAATAAAGTTAATTTTTAATATTAAATTTTATGTGTGATGTGATATGCCTGGTTAAAATTAAACCAATTAATTTTCAACGATCAAACAAACGGGGCCATAAATGATAAATAATTTCTAATGCATGAATCTCGTCATGTATGATGCCTGATGGATACATACCAGTAGAGCAGGCAAGCTAAAATACATAGGACAGCATTTCTTTGAGCTTTGTAGACCTGCAGCACATAAATACGATCTCATAGTTAATTTGTGCAAGTTCAGAGCTTAAGATGAAATTATTCTTTAAATTAATTAATACAGCCAAAGAAAAGACCCCTGAAGTACTTTTTAAAGCTTATGCTTTATTTAGAGCTAAATGGAGGGAAATTCACATAGCAGATTGAATCTAGATTAGGATTAGGCTTTATCATTGCTGTTGTTTCATGTTTTGTAGTTGCATATGAGCTAGGGTTCATGATTTTCACGAAGTATGAGTTTTGAATCGAATATTTAATTCACATTCTAAATTGTAATTCTTTCTACTCGTCGATAGAATAATTGGCAAGTACTTCAAACACGTATAACTATCAAATCACGACAAAGAAATACGAGGACGACGACATATATGGCATGCAATTTTACATATCAAACAACCAATTCTTCATGCTTGCATTGAGAAAACTAACAAAAAGTTATCAATAGTTCTAATACTTCTGCTATCTCAGTCCATTCGAGTTAACCAAATTACAACATTAGAATAACATTGTTTCTAACCATATATATCTATTAAAAGATTTATTAAATACAACAGGAACGCTTATTTCTAATGACAGAGATATGGATGTTGAATTATTATTCTAGATATCAATTCATTAAAATTAGCCATAGTGTGCAATTTGTTGTAGGTTACAACTTAGAATTTTGTATGCAAGCATGAAGATTTAAGTATCTAATATGTAAAAAATAGGGCTTTATTCAGTGTCAAGCATACAATTATCACAAAAAAATGTCACTCAATACATGGTGCAATGATATGAAAAAACCAAAAAAAATCAGGACAATGATAAAAAATAGGGCTTTATTCAGTCAAGTATATTTGCCATGACAAACTTTCCATGACAACCTGTAAGCGCTCCGCTGAGCTCACAATGAGTTGGAACCAAACAAATCAGGACAACTTCATATAAAATTAGATTATCAATATAAAGAGAGTGGAAGAAGAAGATTATGATAAAGGAATTTACAGATCTCTCATAGCGGGCCCTCTCTGCCACGGTGCAAACCTCACCAACGCACATCAAGCGATGCTCCTTCTTCCAGTACAAATCTAAGAGAAAGATCAGTAGCAAAGTGTGATTTTACATCTAAATCACAATACTAAACATGAAAACAAAATGGAGAGGGAATGGTGAACAAACCCAAGAGCTGAAAAGCGGCAAAAACAACAATGCCGGCGGCAGGCTGGAGGAGGAGAGAAGCCAAAGCCAATACCCGCAATTTGAGAAGCCGCGACCATGGGAGAGTCAAGATGATAGTGATTGCAGCTTCAGCGGCCACAACGTACACAAGGATTGCCCACTGCAACGCCATTCTCTCTCTCTCTCTCTCTCTCTATTTAGTAGATGGTGCTAAAATAGGCTTTAATTTCTTAAGCAAGAGGGATAACTCGATGGATCAACTATAATGCTTGACTACTACCTTTCAGATTTTCCCTACTTTTTAAACCCTCTTTTTTATGCTTTTTTATGGTAAATTACACAAATAATTTTATGTTTTGATCTATTGCTAACATAGATTCATTGTATTTGAATAGTTTCATGCGAGTCATTTTCTTTCAAATTTTGTTTCACATAGGGCACGAAAGAGGCATACAATTCCTAAAGAAAAGATACATTCAAAAACTATTAACATATAACTGTAGTCGAGTGATAGAAAAATATCCGACATCAATAGTGCCACTATACAGAAACAACTGCACATGATTAATTAATTATAAAATACTCTTGAAAATTTTACGAGAAATACTTTGTAGCCCTCATAAATGATCCTAAATGTTAAATCCAACTAAGATTTCTATGTAGCAAGGATGTCAGATAGACAAAAAAAGTGATTTTGCTTATGTAGCAACGGTGCCACATAACCACATAAAAAATATTAATTGACTTCAATATTTGAGGTCATTTATAGGGGATGTGTAACATTACTAAAATTTTACTGGTTGAGTTCTAAAATTCCAAAAGAAAGAATCAAGCTAACGTATTCTTCAATGTAAAAAAGAAAAAAACTTTGTAACTCCTATAAATAACCACAGGCTTTGAATCAAACTATGATTCATATGTAGCAATAGTGCCACATAAACAAAAAAAATTTGATTTTGTCTATATAACAATGGTGCTACATAGGAAATTCTCAGTGGCTTCAATGTTTGAGATTAATTATGGGAGATATGTAGTATTACTCATATCAAAATTCAAAACTAAGATATTATCTCATCGTACCTATCATGACGAAAATAAGCATAATAATTGTTGTGTGGTTGTAGACGGCAAAGTGTAGGACAATGGGCTCAAATCTAGATCTTCATCATAGCCTCAAATCCCTAAAGTGTTGAGGTGGGTGACTTGTTTGAAAAGTAGAGCAGAAATCTGAGAACTTAGTAGTGGCACACAAGAAGGGGGTTGTAGCTCCTCGCCGTTGGCCGACAAGCGGCATCCAACGGAGGCTTCAGGTGGAGAAATGGTGGCGCAAGCTATTGCTACAATGGAAGCTAGACAAAACTTTGCAAGAGATGTGAATGAAGGCGAAGCTTCTCTGCTTCCATCGGCTAGGGAAAACCTAGCCGATCCAAACGCAAACCTTTTGGCCAAGAGAACAACATTTCTGTAGAAATGGAATCATGTAGCCTACCCCACAAAGTTAGATAAAGGTTGTTATTGTTGTACTCTTATATATGGGTGGCAAAATGGGTTGGTAGGTCAAGTTCGACCCAAACTTGAATTTAATCCAATTATTAAATGGTTAAGATCAATGACTCAAACTCGACCTGATTAATAAACCGAATGAGTCAAATCACCAACCTAACTTATCTAAATGAGAAACCTAACTCCGACCCATTTAACACAGGTAAAAATTCATAATGAATACTCGAAATTCCCGGATTGGATCATATATTGTCAACCCTACTCTCACAAGGGGATTCAGCATTTCTTAAGAGAGCAGAGCTTCCTAGTAAATGTAGAATATTCACCTTCATATTCTACATTTACTAGGAAGCTCTGCTCTCCGAATTAACTCTGCAAAAAAAGCTTTGCTCTTCACAAATCTCTACAACAAAGTTTTACTTGTTCTCTTATGACATATCATCAGATAACTAAAACATAAGCATATAAGCGCATATAATTATTTCCACATATCAATGGATATGTTGATATGTTGCTACCTCAATATATAATATCGCATGTAGCAGCGATCTACACCTCACTATAAAGTTTCTTCTTCACCTAGATAAAAATTACATTAAACTTTACATTTGCGTTCTTTTAAACAAATGTTAAATCAACTAAATTCTAATTAATCCCAAATGCCCAAACTTCATCTCCTAAAATTTCATTTTAATTAAACTAATCAATCTGTTCCAATCCAATTTAATTTATACCAATCAATGAAATACAACTACTATGGCTCCATTTGGAAATAAACATGTCTTTAGTGGTTTAGTCTTGAGATTAGAGGATTTTAAACCTCTGACCAAGTTTCCTTCCATACTATCTACTTATTAAGCATATGAAAAATTCTCTCTTTAAAGAGCTTAGTTTATTATTTATTTTAAACAGCTTAAATGGTGTAGCGAAATATGAACTATGACATGGATTTAACTATGAAGCAAATAATTAATTGAAAGCTTCTTATGAATAAAATCTATCCGAATACTTGAAAATGTCAATAGAATAAAATATGAAGACCACCTAACACTAATCAACAGCGATCTGAGAAGAAAATCTGAGAGGAGAAACTGAGAAGAAGAAGAAGAAGAAGAAGAAATGCGGAGAAGGTAGCTTACTGTGGAACTCTGATCGAGTTCTGTTGAGCTGAACTTGCTACGAAGACTCTTCCGGACACAACAGATTCTAACTCGCTCTCCTTTATTTCAAACCCGATAAGCTCACAGAAATTCCAGCCCCTTTAATTTTCCTCCTTCCAGGCATCCTCCGCTTACTGTATCATAGACCGCGCTGCCGCCTACACTTCCCGGCAAAGGAAACCGTCGCTGCCCCCTTCGCCTCCCGCCGGTCTCAACTTCTTCCGACGCTTCGCCTCGCCTCAGCTTTCCGCCTCCTCGCCTAAGGCGTTCTGGCCCATTCGCCTCACCCTCTCTTCGTCGAGCTTCCGCCCCTCCCTAACGGGAGCCTTCTGCGGAGAAATCCCTTGCACTTTAGGGCCGAGGGTAGATCTTGAAGATGGTAGGCTGGTAGCTCGATATGTAGTTCCATATTTAGGTCAACTTAAATTTATTAAATCGAATCACTAGCTATGATTGTATATGATCTCATCAAATTTAGCTCAATCCCAATTTTTTAAATATAAATAATATATTTATTATTTTAATAAAATTTAAGATATATTAATTTAATTATAAATTTTATTAAAAACAAAGTTTTATTTTCTACATTTAAAAAATTTTAAATTTTTGTACGGCCTAAGTTAGTTCAATTAAATTAGAATAGAAATAATTTAACTCGATTAAGACTTGAGCTAGATCAAACTCGAATTGTATAAAAATAAATCGAGATTGGAGTTGCATTTAAATCAACTTGAACTCAAATCATTCACAATTCTATTCCCTTAATCCAAATCCTAACTTAACTCCCTATAAGCACATACAGTTAGTTTGAACGATTTAGTTAATTGAATCGAAAAAAAATTGAATTTAATTTTGAAATTTAAGATACCAAACTAGCCTAATAAAACTATAAACTAAAAATCAAAGCAACCAAATAAAACTGTCTGTTCATTTTAGTTTAATTAAAATCATAATTTTCTCATTTTCAAATTAGTTATCTTTAAAAACTAAAAAATATTAAAGCAATACAATATAGTACTACAAGATCTCACAACTATGAAGGATAACTTTTTTTTTTGTAGAGATAATATTTGTTGCTAAAATAGGTTCCAACTATAATTTTTTTTATAAGGGATCTAACTGTACTTTTACTCAAACAGTTAAACTAATTTATTTAATTTAAAAACTAAAAAAATTTATTCGCATGTAAGTAAAAAAAAAGGGAGACAAAATGCTATTTATCCTTTTTTTTTTGCTAGTGTTGACATAAAAAAAGAATTTCGAGAGACAGCGGTACGCAGAGAGCTAAGTCTGGCGATTAAGACTTAATTAAGAATAATAAGCATTCAGAAAAGCACGCAGAAATTTAAGATAGTTTAGAAAAGAATTCTCTTAAGTTCACCGAAATATTAGTGAGGAATATTTCACTAAAAATAAAAAAATTTGATCGAAAAACCAGTAATTTTATAAATCATCTGCAAGGATCCTCAAATAATTGCGCATAATGAAGAATCACTCATCCATGATCATGAGCTTTGATGAAATAGAATAATATTAAAATAAAATTATTATTTTATATGAATGAAAGTGGCATTTTATAAGAAGTCAAATAAAAATTCTTTATTTATTTAAAATCCTCCGAAGAGCATTCAACAAATCTACCTAATCTCAGGTGACAGAGTGGAGACATGATCAAGATATTAGAACCATGATAAATTATTTAATTATGTAAAAATAAAAGAAAAAAAAGATATATTATCATTTTTTTATTTAGATAAACTATTGTTTTTTGTAGCATTTTTATTTAGATAAAATGGTCAAATCACATTGACGTCCAGTTATTACACAAATTTTATTTAAAAAAAAATCATATTTCTATTGGGAAAAGAAAATTGTGTCTGTACATTAAGTTATACAACCTTATTATATAAAAAAAAATAATTATACAGCCTTTGAAAAACTGTATTTACCCCAAAATGCCCTCAAAATTGTCTCTTAATCCCCTTAAAATCCATACTCTCGATGCACTCCACCTTCCCTCTTAACCCGTTCATCATCTTCAGCAGCTCGCTCGCCTTCTCCTTCGTCCCCTCGCCGCATCCCACCTGCAGCAGCAGAAGCAGCTTCTGGAAAGCTCCCGCCTGCAGCGCCTCCGTCAAACACCCGCCCCCGCCGTTCTTCTTCTCCTTCCTGCAGAGCCTCCATATCGCCGAGACGGCGAACTCCGTCGCCATGTCCGAAACCCTCATCATCTTCTTCACCAGCACCGGCACCGCGAGGGAATGGCCGGCGGCTTTCTCCCTTCCGACCTCCGAGCTCAGAATTCCGTCGAGCACCGCCAGCCCCTTTTCGCAGAAGCTCTTCTCACAGTCGACGAGCATCTCCAGGAGGATCGTAACGAGACCCATCTCCGCGAACCTCGCAGCCGCCGCCTCGCCAGAGGATACCAAGTAGTAGGCAGCCACCAGAGCCGCCTTGGTCGCCTGAGGCGAAATCGGCTCTTTTACAAGTTTTACCAGCGATCCTATCAACCCTTCAGTTCTAGCTATCACGGAGGCTTCTGCACTGTCATCCGCGACGATCTCCTTCACCACCACAGCAGCGTTGATCCTCCCGGAGAGATTTCCGCTCCGAAGAATCGACACGATCACGGCGAGTGATTCGGGTGAAGCTAACTGCTTCCTGATCTCCCTGTCCGCCTGCGTCAAAAATCCGGCTATCGCCGACAATATCTGCTCGGTGGGGAAGTCCCTGAATGCCGCCGCGAGAACCTGAGTGACGCCGTTCGACGTAATGCACCGCCGGTTTCGCTCGCTCTCCGCGGCCCAGGTCTTGATCTTCTCCACCAGCTCCAAGCACCGATCTTCGTCTCTTCTCCGGCAAGCGACGGCGATCTCTGAAAGGGCCTCGGCGACCTGGAGGCTGGTGATTGGGATCTTCGGGGTGGGGATACGGTCGACACCGTGGGACTTGTGGAAGACGCACCAGCCCTGAATCATCCGGCGGATGGCGTGGTTGGGGATGATGTCGCCGTCGCCGGAGAATACGAGAGACTGGTTGGTGACTGGGCAGGTCGTGTTGCCAGCGTCGAGCCAGGTTTCGATGCTCTGGCGGTCGTAGGTGATGCCGGTTGGGAGTGTGACGGGGTCCTTCATCAAATCGAGGGAGATGGGGCACAAGAAGTGGGTTGGGATGGAGAGCTCCGCCGGAGAGCTGCCTGGAGCGGTGGTCATGGATCGCCGGCGGAAGGAAAACTTTGTCTTTGGTTTTAAGGACCGGAGTGGCATCTTATGTGAGAGAAAAAGATATGGAGGGAGAGAGAGAGTTGCCGAGATATTGAAGGGGAGGAGGCGATATATGGATAAAGAGAGAGAACACGGAACGATTCAAATATGGAAGTTCCGGTCAGCGGGTTTGAACGTTGACCGTTCAACGATTGAACCGCGGAGCGGTCGGTGACAAGGTCGACGGAGACGGTCCAATTCTTTGTGGTGTTTTTACTAGGGAAACCCTCATAATAATTATTTTAGTTTATTCTACAGACATCCCAAATATTTTTTAAGCGGCAATTTCATGTGGAACCCTAAAGTATCACTGAAATTTCATATAGATACAAAAAAATAAAAATATAATTTTCAAAAAATATATATATAAAAATATACTATCTAGGTTCCACAAACTTTTTTACACACATTCTTTTTAATGAACTTTGTTACTTTCAACTATTATGTTGTCATTTAAAAAAATAAAAAATACAAATATATTTAAGTATTTATAATTATTATTCTCTATATTTTAATTTATAATAGTAAATTTTAATATTTAAATATGTAATTTAAATTTTCAAATTAATAATTTAACAGTTAATGAAATTTGTCAAAAAAAAATTTATGTGAAAAAAAATTTAAGTAGAAGAGAGACGAAATATTTGAGTGGAATTATAAGTATACCTCACGATCTTGGATGAAATTACCCTTATTTTTAATTAAATTTTAGCGAGTGAATTTCAATTGAAAATCTGATTTTGGTTCAGTTTTGATTGAAAAAATATTTCATTATTGATTTTTTTTGGATGAAATTATTGATCTAATTTCGAGCAGCTTTTAGTGAAACTTGAGAAATTCAATGGCATTTTATTCAATTGATCACCTGTTCTTCTAAATTTATATAAACATATAAATATATATATATTTAAAAAAATTATTTTAGATTAAGGATAATTGTATGCACAGTTTCTAAATTTATTTTTCAAATTTTTTCTCTAATATCTTATTATCTCAAGTATAGTTTTTGAATTAAAAACTAATACGGTAAATTAAATGAAAGGAGTCAACGATCTACTTAAAGTCAAATAAATCACATGTCAAACTACATCATAATTTTTCTTGCCTTTATGCGCATCATAAAATTTATTTTTTTTAATATATTTAGTCAATATTTTTATTCTTTTGTATAAAATTTGTATCTTAAATGACAAGTAAATAAGGAGAAATAAGATGAGCGATATTCCAGTCACTTATTCAATTGAAGTCGCATATTATTAAAAAGAACACTTAAATAGATCACATTGAAATTAGTAAATCTGATAAATCTAGGGATCCATGTGAAACAAAAGGGATGAAAAAATAATATTTGAGGAACAGGATCAAAATGTAATTTTACTACAGTGTGTATGCTTTTTAGGGGCTCATATGGGATCATATTTCAAGTCAACCCCACTGTAGTGCGTATAATTCAAAGTCTAAATTTTGATTTACTTGGACTGCATATATCAAACCAAGACTTAAAAAAAAATAAAATAAAAAATAAAAAATAAATAAATAAAAAATAAAATAAAAAATATATCAAACCAAGACTTAAATAAATCCAAGGTATGCAAAATTACAATCAAGGGAACTTAAGAAAATGATAAGATAATTAAGTTAATTGAGACTGAAAAAAAATAAAATGTCTATTTAGGAAGACAGCAACTGTGTTTTGATATAGGAAGAGTTCATTTACTAATGAGTTATGCTAATTAATTAAAACTTAGGAGAGACTTATATTGATATAACTGAGATATATGAATAGGGTAAATTGCATCCAAGCACCTGAAAGCAAAGAACATTATAAAATTAATTTAACTTTTTAAAAATGTCGATTTGGGACCGGAGGTTGTAAAAGTATTGTTGTTTGGTTTTAATTAAAACACAATCATTAATTGTTTTATTGTCATAAAATTATTTCTAATTACTAACTTTTTATTTTGAAGTAGAGAAAGCAAGAGATATTAGAAATTAAATTTTAAGTTTTTATTAAATTTTTAAAGAATAATAAGATAAAAATGTATAATAATTTTTTAAAATGTATAAATAATTTAAAATAGTTAAATTAAAGGGATAATTATCTACATGCCACATAATTTTACTTTATTTATGTGTTACCCTTCTATTCTTAGTTAATTACGCTATACACACTCAAAATATTATAAAATCTTACATATACACACTTTCATTTGTTTTTATTATAATGAGCAATTATAATTTTTTAATGACCTAACTATAGTTAGGTTACAAAAAACATGAATCGTTCATCATATTATTTTAAGGATATTCAAATATATTTTGAGTGAAAATCTTAAAATTTTGATGTTTAGGTAGTGGCAAGGGAAGGAGACATCCGCGATGTGAATTGATTTTAGGACAAATCAACGCTTTAGAGTAACATCGATGAAGAAAAAAATATGTACTATTAAAGGTAAAAATATAATTTTAATGATTTATTAACGATTTTTTTTTTAAATAGATTTTGACTGGGTTTTAATTTAAGTGTGTGTATGTAAGATTTTATAATATTTTGAGTGTGTATAACGTAATTAACTAAGAATGAATGGGTAATATATAAATAAAATAAAATGGTGTGACTATGTAATTATCCCTAAATTAAATATATATTTTTTTATCATAGAAAGCTAAAAAAAGGTGAATTCTGAAAATGGAACTGAAATTATAATTCTTTTATAATCTTAAGAATAAATCGAGAAATATTTCAAAAATTAAAACTAATTTGTCAAGCTTTCAGGCCCGAAAGCATTATGCCATATGAAATAGCTTGCATTTCTCATTTGGCATGAAGCTTAACGAACGTCACCTAATTTTATGATATTGAAAAAAATGTTATCTAGGTTCTTGAATTTACAAAAATTATCAAATGAAATATTTTTAATTTAAAAAATTAAATTAAATTACCTATCTTATTCCTCTCCCTGTCGACGCCAGTGGGAGGGGTGTGCAATATTAATACCCGATGAATTTGAGTCTACTATAAATTGATTCGAATCAATTTTAATTCTTAAAATATTTAGAAGTGATTAATGTATAATTTGGTTCTTGGTTCTAATTATATATAAATCTAGTTAATTTGAACTAACTCAATTTAGATGAGCAATAAAATATATAACTCCAAAGTAATTTTTGTAATTTAATTTTTTTATAATTTTATTTTAATATATTTTTATTATGGTGTTAACACTATTATTTTTGTTAGAGACTATTGCTCTCCCGATCTGCACTTGTAGTCGAGCCCATTCTACCTAGGTTCATTTCAAGATAACATGCCCAGAATTCTATAGGCTCAATTATTCTATTTTGATTCAGTATTTTCAGACTTATTCAAGCTTAACTATCTTATTTTAGTTCAGCATTTCGGTATTTTTTTTTGTTTCTTTAGCACATGCAGTTCTATTCACGTAGTTGGAGTATTTTGGCATAATTTTTTCATCTATAACCTGATTTCGATAAATTTTAGTTTAGTGGAAAGATTAAAAGACATCTTATGCATCTTTAGTTCATGAATTCTTTCAAATTTAAATTAATCATGAAGAAAATAATGAAAAAATGTGTAGTTCCACTTAAGTAAGGTTATTCATGTTTTATGTTTTACTATATTGTAAGGAATTTTAATCCAATATCTCATATTTTTGTTAAAGAGATCCAATTGTAATGCTCTATATAAGATAGTTTTCAATTTGTATTAGGAATATGTTTAAAAACTTAATGAAAACTTATATGAGTTTTTCATATAAGTTCACTTGCGTGTTCAAATTATTCAAAGTACTTTCTTGTTATATCGATTCAGCGAGGCTCCAGGAGAAAGAGTGGTACTGCCCAAGTGATGAGAGACCATATTATTTATCTCAAATTTTAGTAATGTTTATTTTTAAATACAATAATTTGTGAATCGAGGTCTGATCTTTTTTGTGCTGATCAAATGGCTTTTTATTTTTTTAATACTATTATTTGCGTTACTCTTTTTCATTACAACTAATTTTTAAAACCCTTTTGAGTACGTTTTTTTTGTGATTTTGAATATTTGGATGACTAGCTTAGCTTTTTCGATGGCTTTTACAATATCAGCGATGCTAATTTTGCCGAGAACTTTTGCGGACGAGTACACTTTGTATGATCTTAATTAGTGAATCGAATATAATCTTCTTCTAGATGAACTCAGTATTGTAAATAGATTTCAATATATTAAAATCCTCAGTTTAATCCCTCAAATAGCATTTTCGTTACTGTTAGGTCCCTGCATTAGTGTCATGATCGAGCTCTTTTGCCACTCTTTTGGATGAAATCATGTATAGTAACAGAAAACTTAAAAAAAAAAAAATTAAGACAAAATTATTATCTTTCTATTTTCTCTCTAATTGTCTCCCACAATTAATTATAAACTAGCAATAATTTGATAGAAAAAATCATTTACATTCTTTTTTTTTGAAAAAGAGCCTAAGCCAATAACATTAAATATAACAACCCGTGATCTCAATTATAGAGGTATTATCCGCTTTGGCTTTAAGAAAACTGCGTGACTTGAGCGTCCTAGCCCAAGCATGCTCAACTATAGAATTTTCCATCATCAGACTCACAGTTTTGTCCCAAAAGACGCCTCTATTATTTGAGACCACGTTATCTACTTATATAGCTCAGGATCACTCTCCATTTTCGATGTGGGACGATTCATTCCAGCGCCCCTCTCACCACTCATTATTTGGCCTAGAAGTCTGCTAGGAGTCGCACTTTACTTCAGTGATTCCTTTCTCTTAGGACATCACCCGACGATTACTCCCCGCCCTCTTCGGCCACAGGCGTCATATTAAACTAAAACAAGTGCAAATGATGAATCCAGTAGCATCCTTATTAAGGTTATTAAAAAGATTGTAGGGAAAAGGTACACTCCTATTCTAGCTAGCAAAAATCTCATCGTAAAAAAATATACAAAAAAAATCAATAGTACTATTAATATTCCTAAGAATAAAAGATAGTTTTTAGTTTGTACTCATAAAAAGATTCAATGAGGGAGACAATTCGTCATAGGAGATAGTCATAATCTATCTCTTCGACCATATTGTTGTATAATCAATTATAACTCTTGTTAGATTAATTGAAGAACCTCTTGAGAGTGATCTCCTTCTATCGTAATTGTTATATCTCTATTACCTTGCTCGCCACTGCTTCCAATTCTATCAATGCAGCTAACTTTTTAGCTGCGGGAATTGCACTCACGAGGATCTTTTTGCCTCCACCCAGCTCCCTCGATGAAGTTGCTCTCATCGTCTCTAATGATCGATAAAGTCAACCTCAATTATGTTTATGTTCATTCTAACAATTTATTTTGTCATTATTAAGACCTCACGATTGACAACATATATTGACCTAAATTCAACACGTTAAAAATCACATTACGAATCCAAAATAAATTAATTTATCATTTTTTTTGAAAAGGCTAATTTATCATTTGCATTGGTGAATATCTCATATGCAAAACATTTAATTAATTATATTAAATGCATATAATTTGGGATCGAAACATCCGTATAGTTGTGATTCACCTAACTTTGCTCATGATCATGATCATGATGATCTTATTTAATTAACGCATATATTTTCGCCTGCGTTCGTTGACATTATCGAGCTTAGAAAGTCAACAAATCATGATCAATGGTCAACACTCGCCATTTGCTATATAATTCCAAGTCCTCCATGGACTGAACTTTGGTCATCTCATAAAAAAAAAACTTTGGTCATGGGTTTATTTAAATTAGTGAATATTAATTCTACGTTAATTAATTAATTAATTAATAGGCTCCTAACAATAATATAATTAAATAATAAGTGGTATATATAATGTTAATTTCATAAAGAAAATTTATTCTAAAGTTCGGTTCAGAAACATTTGACTCATAATTGAAGACTCACCGGTTTCATTGACCCATGTCAATTTTCATATGTATATTAATAAAATTATGTTAATTTTAAAATTTTATATATATATGGAGAACTATGTTTAAGTTTTAAAGAAGAATTTTTACTCATTTGATCATAATATTAAATATTTATATGTATTACTATATATATTTTGAATGTATAATACAAACTAGATATATTCTTCTAATTATATGGATAAATGATTAGATTTTTTTTTCTCTTTTAACAAGATGATGGGCTAGCTTTTTAAATTTAATGGAGGAAATGTAGTTAATTTATAATTATATATTTAAAATATGGGGTAATATATGTAATTAAATATCTAATTTTAAAAATTAAATAAGTGAAAGTCCTATTTTAGATTTAGATGTGGTATATGTAATTTTGTGGTATAACTCATTTTAAGTTAGTTCTAAAAATGATTAATCTTTAAAACAACTATGAAGTTACAATTGAATTAATTTGAGATATCTTACATTATTCCACTTGAGATCAAATGGCTTAATTTCTACTAGGTGTCAACTATATTAAGGAGTACTTGATTTAATATTATTTTAATATTATCTCATATTATTTAGATATAACAATATCATTTTTTGATCGATAGTTTTATAATTTTTGCAAGATTTTTATACTTATCATCAATTCAAGTAATTATTTTTTTAAATAACATATATAATATATATAGATAATATTGTACTAAATACCCCTAAATAAAATACTAATTTTTGACATTAATATTTTATTTGGTTTTATCTTTTAGCGTAAATGTGCACAAATATGAGATAAAAATTAGTGCAAATAGTGTTCAAATGAGATAAAAATTAGTGCAAATAGTGTTCAAAACATGCAACACTGCAAAAATTCGATGAGAATTCAATTAAATTATGTCGATATCATGAGCATTATTATAGTGCACTAACAATTTACTATGAAGAACATTTTTTAGAGTGAGAGGGAAGAGTATTTTTAGAGATGAGTTTTTAAACATGCCTCATTGGGATGTTATGGTAAGGGTCATATTGATCGGTGAGGGGATAGTTGCCGAAAGAATATATATGTCACATTGATCATCGAGGGCAATATTGCTGCCGAAAGAACATGTCCTAAACCTCGGAGGAATAGAGGGAAGATTTTTTTTTTAATGATGAAATTTTAAACACATATAACTTCTTAGAATGTTATAGTGAGGGTCATATTGATCTGCAGTGGAGTTTACATGTGTCTAGCCAACACAAAAATTCCAAATATTCTGAGATATGATTCAAACAATTATAAAAACTTCAAAATCCAGGCACTCCCTCATACACAATTAATTAAAATATTAGAATAATTATATACATATATATATAATATATACACTATGTAAGATTAATATATTTATACATTAACCAATTATTCAAAAATTATTTATTTTAACCAGTGATCTTAAAATTAATACATGCATAGACAACCCAATCGAGTAAACATTAATTTATTCAAAATAAATAGAATACATACAACAACAACAACAACCAAGCCTTAATCCCACTAGGTGGGGTCGGCTACATGAATCCTTTGTTTCCATTGTGCTCTATCAGTTACCATAGAATACATATGATACAATATTTCATTTGTAGGCCTCTATCAAACACCCATAGTTCCAATCTGGCTATTGCTAGTTGTCATACGTTAGCCATTATTATCAGTTAGATATCATCAGTAGTTACACCATCGGTCACCAATGATAATCAGATCACCCGTTGTTGGCTATCGGTTGCCACCATATATAGCCGCCGACATAGGTTCTATTAGATTTAGATTAATAATGATAATATTAACAGAGTGCTACTATTGTAATTTTAAAGATTCATATATATATATATAGCAGCACATGCGTACATAAGTAAAATTCAAAGAAAGATTAATATATAAATATAATTTTTTTAAAGTAATATATACCAATATATGTAATTGATCCAAAAAACATTAAAGTTCCAGTAGTACTGTAACATCAAGCTCTGTTGTCACTGTTCAATGCCTTCATGAATAATAATATTACATTTTTATTTCATATATAGATACATATATGAACTTTTAAATTTATTCATGCTTAAACGAATCAATTCCAGAAAAAAAAAATTAATAAAAAAACAATAACAAGCTATAAATATATATATATATATATATATATATATATATATATATATTTTATAGAAATGATTATTTATCATGGTGTTGGGCACGGAATATCGCTATGAGTATCACAAGAATGATCTGATGGCGGCGCCGGACCCTTGGGCAGGGACTCGAGAAGAAGGGCTCCTGCTGAAAACCCTAGATCTCCTTCCAAAGGCCTCATCGCCATGGCTGCAGGAAGCTGCAAGGAGGTGACAACCAGCAGCACCACCGCGATCAGAAGCAGCATTTCCTTCTTCTCTCCCACCTTCTTCTTCTGAAATATGATCATCTCTCAAAATATATATAAATTAAGCTCTTAATTTTATGATCGATTGAATGAATGAAGGAGTTTGGAGCAGATGAAGGATTTATATAGCACTGAAAGTCTGATCAAACTATCGATTAGTCATGAAGTTCAGAGAAGGTTCAGCTTGCTGAATTCTCGGCTTGACTTTGAATGCATGTAAAGCGATTATTCAGTACTTCGTTTAATTTTTCATGAATCTGCATGCATATTTTATTTATTAATTAACGGAATAATATGATTTTTAATGGAGGGTATTCAATGGTAATAATGAAAGTAGAATTTAATTAACATATAACAATGAGTTAATTAATTCGACCTTCGATTTCAATTTTTTCTATGAGGTTCTTTTTTAGTATATTTCATTATGTTTGATCTTTAAATATTTACAATTTTAAAAATTAAAAAATATATATTTAAGTATTAAAAAAATATTTAAGCATGTCTTATAGGCTTCATGATTTTTATATCCTAGTTAGCCTACAATAATAATATTTAGTGAAGATTATATATATGCCACTAAAATATAGCTATTTTATATGTTTAATACTTAAATTTTTAATACTACATATTGATCATAAAATTTTTATAAAAATTATAATTTTTCTTACATATATATCATAATCTTATGACATGAGTTATATGTGAATTGTAATTTTTATATGATTTTTGTGGCTAATATATAATATTAAATATTTGAGTGTTAGATATATAAAATAGCTAGATTTTGGTGATATGTATATACATATATATATTTAATATTTTAATATATATTTTTAAGCTTTTTTATGGAAAATATTTTTAAGGATTTAAAGAAACAACTTAATAATCAAATTAACTAAGGGCGTGTTTAGTCCAATGTTATATTGGTGTTATGTCATGTTATTTAGAAAAAAATAATTATTTAGTTTAATAACGTCTATAAATAACTTTTTATAAAATTACAGAATTATTAATAAAAAGATGATATCTAGATGTCATAGTATCTAAATTATATGATATAATACAAAAATACCAATGAACAAAATCTCCTCTAAAAGGAATCTGTGAAAAAGGATCCATGTGAAAAAAAATTGCAATAAAAAAGACCTAAATGACATTGTTTACATGTATCTATGTGAAATGAAGAGGCTAACTTAGAAGCTTAGATGAAATTTCCCCCATAGGGTTGGTAAGTGGAATTTTGGGATGGTTGAACCAAGTCCAACACACGGCATTTGGCCAAAAAATATACAGTTGAATTAATGGCTTGACAAAGGGTGTTGGATTTATTCAATCATATTTCATGGCATGTGCATCAGTGCATGTGCATGTGCATGTGCATGTGCATGAATTTAATTTGAGGGAAACCAAAGTTTAATTTGAAGTTAATATTATTTTCTAGTAAAACTCATATTTGGTGCCAATATCACGTGTTTTTGACATGTCCTACAACTATTTTTCAAGAATATAAATATAAACATATATATATGTGTGTGCACGCGCGCAAGTGTGTGGTGATTTAAGGTCGAGTTAAGAGGGTGGGACGGAAGTAATTGTGGGTGATATCTTAAGGAAAGAAAATCACTTGACCAAAGAGCAATTCTTTTAGGACAGATGATGAGTAGTGAGAAGGGCACTAAAATAAATCGTATAACATTAAAAAGAAAAAGGAGTTTTAGAGTTATATAAGTAAATTAATAACATCATCTCAATTTGTAAAGGAATATTTTATGGCAAAGATTATAAATTAAGCTAATAATGATAAACTCTAAAGTTAAGCATGCCTGAGCTTAAGTAGTAATATGATGGGTGACTTTGTAGGAAGTACCCAAATCGTACATAGTATCCTAAATTAAAGCAAATAAAAGCTCTATTATGAATCACCAAATGTTGCAATATATGTAGCTTTTCAAATAAAAAAGGACTGTTTGTAACTTTTATATATATATATATATGGGCCTTCAAGAGATCACCTAATAGAGAAAATTATTGTGAATTCAAAAAATAAAAATAAAAAAGGTCATTTACATGCATGTACATATATTTTGATATAGTACACTATACACATGTAACTAGTATAGTTATTTTTTGTGAATAAAATATACATGTGATATAATATAATAAGATTTGTGTACGTAACATGCATATATGTAAAACTTTCAAATAAAAAAGATTTAGAACTATTAAAATTAATAAATAGGATACACATATGTTGGATAATATATATTTTTGTCTCGTAAAAGTTTTGGAACTATTTGTTTAGTTATATATGTATGTCGTAATTAATTATCTATACTCTTTAATATATAAAAAATGAAGGGCATTTTTGCTAATCTTAATTATCCACATAGCACACCAATCAATGTTATAATTTTACTAAATCTCTGCAACATTGTTAAGTCTCAATAAGTTGATCCTCAATCGTTACATGCATTTGTCCCGTTCAACATATGTGGTACAAGAGGGATGCAAGCTAGGCATCTCAAGGTATATATATAATTCCTCGATTAGGGCACACGATCATGACATTCATCATGCCTAGAGTACAGCTCCTGTGAATGATTTATTTATCTATTTAATAAAGTAATAATTTATTTTGTTAATTTTTAGGGCACAATTAGTCCCTTCATAAAAATAAAAAAAATAACACTTATTATCTAAATTATATTTTTACTAATAGGAATTTTTAGAATTTGATATTGGATGATTTTTTTTAGTTCGAAATAGTAATTGTGATAATTATTTTATATATTTTGATGTTAAAAATAAGATTTTTGAGATTGACAATGTTAATTCTTTTTTGAGTAAGCAAGAGATTTTTTTTAGTTATTTAAATAATGGGATAAAATATTTTAAAAAATATTTATGCCAACTTCAAGTTAATTAAGTACCATTGCACATCATTTGCACCTTTTTTTTGCGAAATTATATAATGCTAGGGTTTAATATTTTGTGCTGGTTAAGTTGGACATAACGGCAAAAGCAGTTAGCCATAATAAAAGAGATAAACGACTTCAACTAGAAGCTGCTATGTTAAGTGTTAAGATCAAAATATTGCATTCGTATGAATAGTTAAATATATTTATAAATGCAAAATTAATAGCAATATTACATAATTTGAGCATAATTTTTATATTTATTATTTCTAATATATAAATTGAATTATCAACATATTATTAAAATCTAGATGATATTTTATTGCATAATTTTCTCGATGATATAATTTTGAATTAAGTTACTACTCAGATATATTTCTCATGAATATTTGTAGGTGACATCACAGCGTAAACGTTAATGGACGAGATCAAATCATAGAACACTAATCTTGAAGCACCAAAGTCAAATTTACGCATTGATGGCTGGTCATGGAAAATATAAACTAGCTCTTTAAATTGTCCAAAGGGAATTGGAGTAAAATGAATGAAGTTGTTGCATGGAAAATTGTTAAGGCATTATTATGAGAAAAAAAATTACATTAGATTATATTATATAATGGAAGTCATTATCAATGGAGGCTTGGTGGCTGGCTGTTCTCGGGCAGAGAGGGCAAGGCAAAGGGCTGGCTGGTGGCTGTTGGGTGTCCACGGCAGAGAAGCAAGGCAAGGCAGCGGAGCAAGGCTTGAAGCTTTTCGCCGGGCATCAATGGCAGCTAGATCTTAAGCTTAATCTATTTCTTTTTTTCGCACTGCTTTTAGTTCTTTAATTTCGCTAAGTTGTAGTTTTAATTTTATGTTGTTCTAGCGAACTCTAGCTTTAGTTTTCATCTCATTTCAGCAAAAGTACTTTTATTTTGTAGCTCATCTTTGAGCCGTGGTTCAGTTTTTATTAAACGTTTTATGTTCTTGTTCGAATTTTTACTCTACTCAATCGCATTTAAATATTAAATATTTTCGTTTGCATCTTATCTCAATCAAATCGTTTTGAAGAGATTATGTTCGGTTTGTTTCAACTCATCCCTGTGGATTCGACTCGTACTCGCACTTACTTTCTACAATATCACCGTGCGCTTGCGGTTTAACTAGTTTTCATATCAACAAGTTTTTGGCGCCGTTGCCGGGGATGGATTTTGAAATTCCAACATAATTTTCTCTCATCGTAAGTTAAGTTTATTTCTACATAAAATAAAAAAAAACGATCTTGCTTACAATGCTTTCTAGTTAGTAATTGACTTAGAACATTATATTTCTTAATTTAGATTTCTATATTTTATGTATGTTGCCTGTTTTTATTTTCTTACATGCAATTTCCTATTTTAATCAATTAGCGTCCTTAATTTAGTTTTCGTATTAGTTTATACTTATATTAGGCATTTTTATTTCAACTCCAAGCATGCTTCATTTTATGTTTTAGTTTATTTTCTTTCTTACAAAAAAAAATCTTTTTTTTGTTTTATTTACTGTTGAAAAAAAAAACAGAAAGCTAAACAAAAAAAAATATTTATTTACTATTTGTTGCTGCATGTTTTAGTTAATTAGATTTTAATTTAATGTCGTATGAGTATTTGGAGTAGAAGTCCGACAAACGGAAGGTTATTAAGAAGCGATTCTCGTTCTCTTGATATATTTGTTGAACTTCCGCTCTTTGACGACAACCTGCAAAACATGACTGATAATCATAACAACAATGCTTTTAACCATGTTGTGGTTAATATTCCACCACAACAACCCTTACTTAGAGATATATTTTATCCTACTCATTCTGCACAACCGTCATGTTTTCAACTTCCACCTATGCAAGAAAATGCGATGTTTGAACTGAAAGCTCATCATATTAATATGTTACCTAGATTTACGGGAGTAGAAGACCCCTATCTGTTTTTAAGAGAGTTCGAAGAGATGTGTATGACTATGCATTATCCCCATGTGACTATAGATGCCATTAGGCTTAGGCTAATGCCATTTGCTTTAAAAGACAATGCTAAAAAATGGTTATATAGCCTAGGGGTTAACTCAATTGGAACATGGGATGACTTTATAAAAGTGTTTCTAAAAAAATACTTTCCAAATGGTAAAACTGTAAGATTAAGAAATGAAATTAATCAATTTGTCCAATTAGATAAGGAAACGCTTTGGAAATATATCGATAGATTTAAGAATTTGCTTGCACAATGTCCGCATCATGGAATTGAAAAATGGAGGTTATGTCAAATACTTTATGAAGGAATGGATTACTCGACTAGGACGATGGTTGAATCAATTTGTCAAGGAGAATTTTTAGCCAAAAATGTTGATGAAGCTTGGGATTTCTTAGAAGAATTAGCTGATAAATCACTTCAATGGGAAACTACTAGAGAACAACCAAGCCTAGCATCTAAAATATCATCTAAGGGTGGAATTTATACTGTGCCAGAAACGCAACTTTTAGAAGCTAAAATTGCTGCCATAGATCAACAACTTAGAAGTCTTAATATTCAACAAAATCAAAACCAAAATCTGATAGCTTCATCTTGTAGCTACTGTCATGCTTTGAATCACACCTTAAGCTCATGTCCATCTTTTGCAAATCAATTAAGTGTTGAACCGGAACAAGCTAATCTGGCTTATGCAAGACCTAAAAACGATCCTTTTGCACTTACTTATAATCCTGGATGGAGAAATCACCCAAACTTCTCATGGAATCAAGGAAACTCAGTTCCTAATATAAATACAAATGTTCCTCAATTTAGCTCATATGGTAATTTACCTGCACAAAATTTTCAACATACTCAAAGACCTCAAATGCCACCATTAGTACAAACATACATGCCCCCTGGTTTTAATGAAACAGAAAGGAGGTTAGGAACCTTAGAAAGAAGCCAAAATAACTTAGAGAAGACTTTGCACAATGTGAGCTCTCAACTTGCACAATTATTAGTACAAACTAGAGAAAAAGGGACCCTACCGAGTCAACCTGAACCAAACCCAAGGAATCAAGTCGTTATTAGGGATCCATCATCTTCGAGTGAGGCGAATAGAGGAATTAATGCAGTAATAACTTTGAGATTAGGAAGACAAATTAATAACAAGGTTGGTACGCCTGAAGAACTCAAAGAAGATGCTAGAAGAACATATCTCTTTGACTAACCAAAATGCAATCGACTCTTCATCTAAAACTTCTGAAGATATTGCTGAAGATACTCTTTCCAGTCATACCGCAAATGAAGAAAATGAAGCAGAATTGTTATCCCAGACCGCGAACACAAAACCAACTAATGAACTTGAAAAATTTGAATGTCAGCCGGAAAGAATCTATCAACCTGTGGCCCCATTTCCTCACAGGCTAGCTAACAAGAAAAATTCAGCTCATATGGATAAAATTAGAGAGACATTTTCTCAAGTTAAAATTAATATCCCTTTATTAGAAGCTATCCAACAAATGCCACCTTATGCAAAATATTTAAAAGAACTTTGTACTGCTAAAAGAACAACTAATGTTCCCAAAAAGGCTTTCTTAGCATCTAATGTTAGTTCTATTTTGTCCCATCAAATTCCAATCAAGTATAAAGATCCTGGATGTCCTACCATATCTATAGTGATAGGTGACAAGACTATTCAAAAAGCTTTGCGAGCAAGTGTGAATTTGCTACCATTTTGGCTCTATGAACAGCTTGGTTTAGGTGAACTTAAGTCAACAACTATCACTTTACAACTTGCTGATAGATCTATTAGGATACCTAAAGGAGTTATAGAAGATGTTTTAATCAAGGTAGGAGAGTTTATTTTTCCTGTCGATTTTATTGTTATTGAAACTGAAGTGGAAACGAATCAAAGATCACAAATTCCTGTCATTCTAGGAAGACCCTTTTTAGCTACTTCTAATGCCCTTATTAATTGTAGAAATGGAAAAATGAGATTGTCATTTGGAAATCTAACCGTTGAATTAAATATTTTTGATTTATATAAACAACCAAATTATGACAAAGAAATTGAAATGTTAAATTGGGTGGATGAACAAAAATCTGAAAATTTGATGAAAGAAGAGTTTGAAGAAGTCAATCTTACAAAAGAATCGATAAAGGAAGATCAAATAGATTTATCTCATTTAAATATAGACCTAAAACCCCTACCCGAAAATCTTAAGTATGCTTTTTTAGGTCCAAATCAAACTTATCCTGTTATTATAGCCTCTAATTTAGACAAAGAACAAGAAGAAAATTTAATTAAAATACTTAAAAATCACAAGAAAGCAATTGGATGGAGTTTGAGAGATATTAAAGGAATTCATTCTACGATTGTTCAACATAGAATTTACTTAAAAGAAAATGCTAAACCACATAGAGATCCGCAAAGAAGATTAAATCCTATGCTTCAAGAAGTAGTTAAAAAAGAGGTAATTAAGTGGTTAGATCATGATATTATCTACCCTATCTCTGACAATGAATGGGTTAGTCCAGTTCAAGTTGTTCCCAAAAAAACAGGCATAACAATAATTAAAAATGACAAGAATGAATTAGTCCCTATAAGAGTTCAATCAAGTTGGAGGGTTTGTATCGACTACAGAAAGTTAAATGCTTCAACAAAGAAAGATCACTTTCCCTTACCCTTCATAGACCAAATGTTAGAAAGACTAGCAGGTCATAGCTTTTACTATTTTATGGATGGTTATTCGGGTTATACACAAGTCCCTATTGCTTTAGAAGATCAAGAGAAGACTACTTTTACGTGTCCATTTGGTACATTTGCTTTTAAACGAATGCCCTTTGGTTTATGTAATGCGTCAGCCACATTTCAACGATGCATGTTAGCTATATTCTCTGATTTAGTAGAACATTGCATAGAAGTTTTCATAGATGATTTTTCAGTGTTTGGTAACTCCTTTGATCATTGTTTAGAGAACCTAACTAAGGTCTTAAAAAGATGTATTGAAAAGAATTTAACTTTAAATTGGGAAAAATGTCATTTTATGGTAAAAGAAGGAATAGTCCTTGGTCATATAGTCTCTAGCAATGGTATAAAGGTCGATAAAGCTAAAATAGATTTGATTATAAATTTGCCTCCACCTACCTCGCTTAAAGAAGTAAGGTCTTTTTTAGGTCATGCTGGTTTTTATAGAAGGTTTATTAAGGATTTTAGCAAAATTGCAAAGCCATTATCAAATTTATTAGCTAAAGATATACTCTTTAATTTTTCTACTGAATGTTTAAAATCTTTTGAATTTTTAAAACAATCTCTTATTTCTTCGCCTATTTTACGCTCACCTGTGTGGGGAGAACCATTTGAATTAATGTGTGATGCTTCAGATTATGCACTAGGAGCTATACTTGGGCAAAGAATCGATAACAAGCCTCATGTCATCCATTATGCAAGTCACACATTAAATGAGGCCCAACTTAACTATACTGTCACAGAAAAAGAATTTCTTGCAGTTGTATTTGCTTTTGAAAAATTTAGATCTTATCTCTTAGGGTCTCAGGTCATTGTTTATACTGATCATTCTGTTTTAAAATATTTGTTGTCTAAGAAAGATGCAAAACCTAGGTTGCTGCGTTGGATTCTCCTTCTGAAAGAATTTGATTGTGAAATCAGAAATAGAAAAGGATCAACGAATTTAGTAGCCGACCATCTTTCCAGAATAACTACCGATGATCATAGGGAAAATCAAAACACTGAAATTTTAGAGCGATTTCCAGACGAACAATTATTTTTAATAAATTCTTCTCATTGGTATGCTGACATAGTTAACTATTTAGTAACAAGAGAGATTCCCTCTCATTAGACAAAGCAAGATAAATCATATTTTATGTCAATGGTTAAATTTTATTATTAGGATGATCCTTATCTTTTTAAGTATTGCAATGACCAAATCTTTAGAAGATGTGTACCCAATAATGAAATTAGAAGTATATTAAATTTTTGTCATAGTTTAGCTTGTGGAGGTCATTTTAGTGCTAAGAAAACAGCCTGTAAAGTTTTACAGTCTGGGTTTTACTGGCCTTCCCTTTTTAAAGATGCATTTATCTATTGCAAAAGTTGTCCCAGATGTCAACAATTAGGAAAAATTAGTAGGAGAGATATGATGCCCTTAAACCCAATCCTTATCGTTGAAATTTTTGATGTTTGGGGTATCGATTTTATGGGCC
>KZ451979.1:3418701-3445399 GCA_002786265.1 Apostasia shenzhenica
GTTAATGGACGAGATCAAATCATAGAACACTAATCTTGAAGCACCAAAGTCAAATTTACGCATTGATGGCTGGTCATGGAAAATATAAACTAGCTCTTTAAATTGTCCAAAGGGAATTGGAGTAAAATGAATGAAGTTGTTGCATGGAAAATTGTTAAGGCATTATTATGAGAAAAAAATTACATTAGATTATATTATATAATGGAAGTCATTATCAATGGAGGCTTGGTGGCTGGCTGTTCTCGGGCAGAGAGGGCAAGGCAAAGGGCTGGCTGGTGGCTGTTGGGTGTCCACGGCAGAGAAGCAAGGCAAGGCAGCGGAGCAAGGCTTGAAGCTTTTCGCCGGGCATCAATGGCAGCTAGATCTTAAGCTTAATCTATTTCTTTTTTTCGCACTGCTTTTAGTTCTTTAATTTCGCTAAGTTGTAGTTTTAATTTTATGTTGTTCTAGCGAACTCTAGCTTTAGTTTTCATCTCATTTCAGCAAAAGTACTTTTATTTTGTAGCTCATCTTTGAGCCGTGGTTCAGTTTTTATTAAACGTTTTATGTTCTTGTTCGAATTTTTACTCTACTCAATCGCATTTAAATATTCAATATTTTCGTTTGCATTTTATCTCAATCAAATCGTTTTGAAGAGATTATGTTCGGTTTGTTTCAACTCATCCCTGTGGATTCGACTCGTACTCGCACTTACTTTCTACAATATCACCGTGCGCTTGCGGTTTAACTAGTTTTCATATCAACATTAAGTATTATTGCTGGCGAGCTTGAAATTCTAAAGTGCATCAGAGGCCAGTCCTCTCAGTAGAAATCATAGCTACGATAATGTTGAGCATCATAGTTGATGAGTTAGATTAGCAAAGGAGTAATTAGAATTCATGTTCTCCTCTGGGGCTATGTAGCCATCCTGAAGACAAGTGGATTCTCCCCCTCCTGGCTGGCTCAAGTTCAATTTTATTGACTCAGTACAATATGGTGGTGTGGCTGGGTAGTCTCTATCATTAGAGATCGGGAGGGAAACTTCATCATTGGTAAAGGCAAAAGAATTCTCGCGAGTACAATTTTCACTGCTGAAAAATGGGCTGCATTGATAGGATTAGAAACATGCATTAGAAATCAAGGAAATAGAGATACGAAAATTATGAATAGAAGGAAACTTTTTAAAGATGTTTCAACAAATTTAATAAGAGTTGCAGCCAACTACACGACAATACAGTTGAAGAGACTATGATCATTTTCTTCAACGGATTATCTTACTTATTGAATCCTTTCACAAATAAAAACTGTCATTTATCTCTAGGAATGCCAATAATGCTATTGATTTTTTTGTACATCTTGCTATGGTTGGAGATTTTTATTGGGATAGGCTGGGTATATCTCTTTTCTACAATCTTTGTAACATACTAAACAAGTATGTTACTTGATCCATCTTTTATACTTGTTTTAATTTAATGCTATTGGCCTAGGCCATCTATCAAACAAAAAAATTAATGTCATGAGGGGTTGATATTCTATTTGGTTCATGAAAAAAAAAATCTCAACTTAAAAAGTTTTGCTCAACTGTAATAAATTATATTAAAAATTATATAATATATAAAATAAAATTAAATATTATATAATTTTGAAACATATTTATTTATATAGGATAAATAGAAATAAAGCATTATACATAAATTTTTTTATTATTTATAATAAAAAATAATTTTTTTTAAGTGATGCATACAATATATATATATATATAATATAGAAAATGTTCACTAAATATAACAAATTTCTTTATTAATTTTGAAAGAATTGTGAGTACATGACCAATATTCATGAATAATGTAAAATCCTCCAACCAATTAAGCAGCAATTAAAGTAAATTTTATTTGATCCTCAATTCAATACCTAAAATGTAATTAAGGCTATTTATTTAATTTGCATGACAGCATTATAAGGCATGCATGCATATACTGACGTAGGTCATATTAATATAATAAAATCCATCATAAGGACTAATTAAGCAAAGGCTGGGAGGCCGGAATGCGACACGCATGAGGGTGGAGCCGGACTTTAATAAAGATGGCTGCGAGTCAGAACCAAAATAGTAATAATTTGAAAAATAATAATAATAATAATAAATAAATAATTTTTTTAATTATTCTACACGAATTTTAATATAAAAATATATTATTTTACTTCACATACTCAATAATATTTTATAAAAATATTAATTTTATTTCACATTCTAGATCAAAATACTCGATTCGAATATTTTGGTATAACATGTGAAATAAAGTTGATATTTTTATTGAAATTTGCTGAGTGTGTGAAGTAAAATAATATTTTTTTATATTAAAATTTATGCAGAATGATTAAAAAGGGGACAATTACCTACATGCCATACAATTTAGTTTTATTTACGCCTTACCCATCCATTCTTAGTTAATTACGCTATGCACACTCAAAATATTATAAAATCTACACATTTTAACTTATTTCTATTATAATGAGTAATCATAATTTTTTAATAACCGAATTATAATTAAATTACAAATAATTTGAGCCGTTCATCATATTATTTTAAGGACATTTAAATATATTTTGAGTAAAAATCCTAAAACCTTAATGTTTAGGTGGCGGCAAAGGAAGTAGACATCCGCGATGTGAATTAATTTTAGGACAAATCAGCGTTTTAGTGTGGCATTGAGGAAGAGAAAAATATATACTATTAAGAGTAAAAATATAATTTTAATGATTTACTAACAGAATATTTTTTTCAAATAGATTTTGATTAATTTTTAACTCAAATGTGTGTATGTAAGATTTTATAATGTTTTAAGTGTGCATAGCGTAATTAACTAAGAATGGATGTGTAAGACATAAATAAAACTAAATTGTGTGGCATATAGATAATTATTCCTTAAAAATTTATTTATTATTATTATTATTATTTTTTAAATTAATATCATTTTGATCTTCACACTAAATAGGAGTACAGGCAAAGACTCCGAGCCCAAAGCTTAGATCTAAAGCAAGCACTAGATCTTTGGCTCCCATTCCTCTTGCTGCAACCAAAGGCCTGAATTAAGGAGCTTGCAACCAACAAGAACACAATCATATATAGCTTTCACCATTATTAATACCTCTCTCTTCTTCCCCCTCCATATAATCTTGGGATGCTTCTCTTATATATCTCTCTCAAATTTAATTAACTACGTAATATGAAGGTGGTGATCGACTATATTAATACATTTCATCAACACTTATTTATGGACATAAAAAGAATTACAAGCCTTTTTTTAATGAAATTTTTAAAAAATAGAAGAATAAAGTTTATATAATTATATGTGGAATTGAATGAATAGAAATGACTTTGAATATTTCAAACATGGAATTATAGAAACCCTTGATCTTATGTGGAAATATATGCCATACGCTCTACAACATATAAATAAATATATATATATATATATATATATATATATATATATATATAATATAGGAGTTTTAATTACATACAAAACATGAAATTTACACAAAATTACACATTTCACCATTAATTCGTAAATATTACCACTATCACATCATATTCATTTAAATTTTACGCATTTCACATATTTCACATATTTCATATACTTTATAATATTATATGTAAATTAAAATGCATAAATTCATAATATTTAAATTATTATTTATATAAATTAATTTATTTATAGTATTTAATTAATATATTAATAATATAGTTAAGATCAAGGCTAATTTAGAAATGTGAAGTTCACCATCAAAGAATATAGTGTGAAATATGTGAAATGCGTAAAATTTAAATGAATATGGTGTGATAGTGATAATATTTATAAATTGATAATGAAATATATAATTTCGTATAAATTTAATGTTCTGTACTTAAAAATCCCTAATATATATTAATGGTTCTGAAATTCATTGCGTATTGCAGGGTTGCAAGCGCGCCCAGAGGCAAACGTGAGATACTCGGCGTTTGACTAGTCAACATCCTGAAGGAGTCTCCATCAAAAAAAAAAAAAAAAAATCTAGAAGGAGGCGTGCAGTAATTTTAATCTGTCTCGTAATATATGAATAAATAAATATATTGAGCTAATTTCTAAAGTTCGATCATCAGATTTATTTATCAATAATTAGAAAAATATTTTTATCGTGAGCATAAAATTTATTCATTTAAATTTTCATTTGCGTAAATTGAGTAAATAGTTGAGGTATAAATAGCGTGTACCTTAAATCAGTCGATCATGATGACCAAATTTTTTTAGTAATTTAAATATTTTTTTTAAATAGCAATAAGTAAGCGTATTTTAATTCTCCGAATTAAATAAATGAATGAGATGTTACGCTCCAGAAAATTAAAATTTTTATTTTTAATACATATTACAAGTAAGCCGAGCATTAAGAATATGTTCGGTAATAATTTAAATTTTTTGAAATAAAAAATTATATTAATATTATGATACGAAATAAATTATTTTATTATTCACTAATTTTTACATTAATTTTAAATTATAAAATTTTATTTTACATTTTATATAAATTTTAATTTTAAAAATTAACATTATTTCATATTTTTAAATAAACAATCAACTTTATTTTATTTTTAATATAATTTTTAATAATAAAATAATTGATTTTAGATCATAATATTAAAATAAATCTTTTTATCTTTTAAATATTAAAATAATTTAAATCATCTGAAAAATAAAAGGTTAATAAAAAGTTAAAAATAAATGCGTAAATTTTCTATATAAATAATAATGCATACGTAGATCTCCCTGGTCCACAGAATAAATTTCAGCTTCCTTCGGTCCTTCCTACGATGCTATAATTCTATATAAAATGAATTAGGAAATTAAAAACACGCATACATAAATAAATAAATTGACAGTTATTCAATTTCTGTCTCCCGTCCTTCGTCTTCTCCAATCGCCAGCCCTGCAGATCTGCATCGCTCGGAACTCCGGAGGCTCGATTCAGAATCCTTCTTCCAAGGCTTTTTCGGAAGTTTAATCCTCTGAGAAGATCTGCAGATGGCGGTGAGTCGATGGCCCTCCCCTTTTTTGGTGCATCTTGTCGATTCCTTCTTTGATTTTCAGAATGACTGAATGGATTGACGAGTTCGCTCTTCATCTCAAATGTTCTATCCTAATTGTTTCTATGTCAAAGATGTCGGAAAGGAATGGCCGAGAATGCGTATTGTTTTTTGGATGGAGCTTCAGGTGCCGATTTAGGATTAGATGGTGCTGTAGGGTTTACAATGACAGGTTGAATCGTTCATGCATTGCGAATAGTTGTGGGCCTGATTCTTTTTTTATTTTTTTTGCTATGTGCTTTTGTTGATGTTAGATTGGCATTTGATTACCAGAATATTTTTTGTGAACTAGGCTATGAAAGTTACACAATCAATGCATTTTGTAGGAGAAACGTTGAAGGGAAGGAGTCCTGAGGACCTAGTCAAGGCAGACCTGAGTCGCAGCATTCATCCCTGTAGCGGAGAAATAGCAGAAGGAAAAACTGAGAGCAACATAAGACACAAATTTAAGATGGTTTTAAGAGGCCCCTCCATGTCCACCATCAAGCCAAGCCCAAAAAAGATCTACTAAGTAAAGAAATGGTTTGCTAGAGGCTAGTACAAATTCTGTGTCAAAGAACAAATAGTAGTAGCAGTAGTAGAAGTAGTAGAAGATTGGAATCCCCTTTGTCTCTACTTCTAAATTAGGTTTGACTAAGTGGAAGATCCCATGCTTGTTGAAGGAGATGGCAAAAAGGAGTCTGAGCTAGCTAGGAGAGAGGAAGCATATCCTTCGTCAACCGCCAAGTGGATGTGGGATAGAGGCATCATGATGGCTAGAAGAGTAGTGGCACTTTCCCTACTAGTTCATTAGGATAAGGATTTGTATACATCTTGATGAATTTTACGTGGCTTTCATATTTCTAGAGTTTGTTGGGATCGGATAGTAACCTAAAATTTTCTAGAAAAGGAATGGTTTGGGCGACGATCATTCGTGGCATATGGATGCTGGATGGTTGTAATCTTTTTGTATATGATAGCTAGGACATAGGAAATGTCTACAGAAAGGAGTGGAATCATGTTGAGCTATTAGAGATGATTCACTATGGAGACCATCTGATGCTACTCCTATAAGGCTCCCCATGACTTGCGGATGACTCAAGTGTGCCTGATACCCTATTACACTACTTATTTGGGGTCCACAAGAGTAGAAAACTCTATAAGATAAGCTAAGGTTTACTTGACTTGACTTTGGACTAACTAATTGATTTGTTTGGTCATCTGCTTTGACTGATCTTAATACATGAACGATGAGGATTCAGTAAATGATTTAATTTGTAAATGGTACTATTGTACTGGAAATTCTAGTTCCTTTTGAAAGGTTAAATTTTACATTCTGGAATCATATTAACATTGAAGAATTGTAGTAGATGGAGAACAATGATAGGAAAACATAGGAGCTATTTTTTGTATTTGAATTTATGGTCTGGTTTATAAAGGCACACCAAGACATAAAACTGCTTTGTTCTCTAGATAAAATTGAATAGTGGTTTGCCTGTTATTAAATAGTCAAAAACTAAATCGATAAAAGCTGCGAAGGAACAGTTGTAAAAAAATAAAGATTTAAAATCTGTATGCGAGTCTGAGATGTTGCAGGATATTACCTTTAGGATTTCTTCAAGAGGGTGGACTTGCGGTAAGTTTATTTGTTTGGAGAAATCAGACATGTTGAAGGAAATGTCCTCATTGATCTACTGATTTAAAACATCACCTGCTTTTGTTCTTCCTTAGATCTGATATATTTCTGTTTCAGTAAATAACTTACAGTTACCACTACATTGTTGTGGCCTTGGGTTTAGTGTTTTAAGTAGTAACTCTGCAGCTATGTTTTTAACAACAAAGAATGTAATTTGATTGAAAAGATATGAAGTTCTAATTGAAAATGTATAAGGTGAAACAAACATGTAGATGCTCATACTTCTCAATTATTTTGTTTTGCAGCTCACTTAATCTTTGCTCACTTTTACTTTATAGTTTTTTTTTAACTTTATTTGATGAGAAGTTTCCTGTTGTAAGTCAACAATATGAAATAAATAAGAAGAGTTGATACAGAAAGAGATGGAGCGGAAGAATACTCCCAAAAAAATTGTAATATTCTTGTTGGCCTCTCTTTTATTCTTCTAAATTGTTATCTGGGTCTATTATAAACTGTGAAATGTGCCAGTAAAATGGAATATACTTGGATTCCAAAGCTCCAAGGATCAATTAAAAGTACTAAATATAAGATGGCCATGTAGTCCAACGTATCCTCTTATAGTTATGACCCAATAGTGAAGCAACTATTTGTTGATTTGATGGGTAATAGGGTCTTCATTATTACGTTTGTTATGTTTTGGTTAGAATAAGATTTGGTTGATTATCTCTTTTAATGTTTAGGCATTTTTTAGTTTCGGAGATTCGAACATATTCTATGATTATGCTGAATCTCTCTTTTTCTTGTAGACAGCGAAAGTGAGCAATATATCCTCATCTGTATCTCAACAGGATATTGGAGAGTTCTTCTCATTTTCAGGAGATATTTACTATATTGAAATGCAAAGGTCTTCCCTCAAATTCTAGCATGACTTAATTATAATTTGGCAGTGTTTCTGACAAATCCAATGCTTTTTTTCGCAAGTGAGTCTGATGGTTCTCAGGTTGCTTATGTGACATTCAAAGATACGCAGGGAGCAGATACAGCTGTGCTTCTTTCAGTGAGATTGTTTTCCCCTCTCCATGTCTTCTATGGTCGGTTTCATATATGGGATTCCTTATTCGAAGATTTGGTGCAAATGCAGGGCGCAACTATCGGTGACCGATCTGTTATAGTTACACATGCTGAGAATTACTTGTTGCCACCTGAAGCTTGTAGACCAACTTCGGTAAATCATAGTTCTCATGATAATCTTAAATATGCCTATAGTGATTTGGATCCTCTGGTGTATGATACCAAAGTATTACTTTTCTTAATTATAAAACGAAAATTACTCAAGTTTCTCATATTAAGAGATTGTAATCCAGGAAGCATGGGTAAAGGAACTAGTGAACGTGGACCTACAGGTGTCAGTTTGGGTTTATGGTCCAACCAATTACTCAAAACTTTCAGGGCTCATCTCAATTAGAAATCTGTTGAAATATGATTTGAGAGTTCTGGATACTCTATACCTTCAATGAAGTATATTTTACACAAAAAAGTAATAAAAAGGAAGTGCTTCATTATGCAGTTATACTCTTATCTTGACCATGAGACCATGAAAACCATCACGCAATAAGAGATTAGGGTTATCACTTGTATACATTCTTGAATGGTATTAAGTTTTCAGATGAACCCAGTACGAAGATAAGTTAAATCGATGGATCACGAATGTAACATGAAATAAAGCTATAAATATTTACTTGTGCTTCCTCACTATAAAACTATGCAGTCATGTTTCTTATACACTTAGGTGCGTGCCATGCTATCTAAACTTATGCAAATGCTGGAAGAAAGACTAAAATACTGACACTTGCATCTCACATGCAGAGTGCAGACATATCAAAAGCATATGTAGAGTAGATATATAGGATGGAATGCCCTATAAATCATTTCCTTAATTTGATATTTAATCGTTATGATATGTGTGAACATATATATAGAGAGCATATCATAAAGTGTATCCCCTTCACTTTTTTGGAACTTTGAGTTTTGAATGTACTAAACAAGTATCAAATGAACATATGGAACAGATGCGTGTATTCCTCCCCCAGTCCTATGACCAGATGGAAGTGACCACTTCTCATTTTTTGTTTTAAGTCCATAAGGTTTTTGGAATTTCATTTCTTCCGCAACTATTGTAATTAACTTTAAAATTATCATGTGGTAGAATTCAACATGTATTTCAATATCTCTTAGTTTGAAAACTCATATGTTATGATCTTCAGTATTATTGTGCTTTCTATTCCTGATTACATCCCTGAAACTTTTTTCTCTAAAACTTTATCACTGATATATGAATATCAGTGATATATGAATAGCTAATCTTGTTGTTTAAAATTTAACAAGGCTACCTTGGAGGCTTCTACTGTTAGGAGAGCGGAGGATATTGTAAGCAGCATGCTCGCAAAGGGCTATGTGCTCGGAAAGGATGCTCTCAACAGTGCAAAAGCCTTCGACGAACGCCACCAGCTGACATCCAATGCCTCGGCAACAGTGGTCTCGATCGATCGCCGTTATGGGCTGAGTGAGAAGGTCATCATGGGCACAGCCATCATGAATGAAAAGTTGTATGATGTTGATAAGCGGTTCCAGGTAGGGAACTAGGAAGGATATCAAGTTAATTGCGAGCGAAACAGGACTTCAAATTGAAAATGTTCACTTCCAAGACTTCTCATTTATAGAATTTAGTCAAGTAAAGTCAAGTTGAAATCAAGCCAGCTTGAAAAATTGATAACCAATCCTACCTTGTGGAACCTTTGGGCTCAACCAGTAGGCCAACCTATAGCAACTGCTAATACAAACTTATTTTGATGATTTAATGTCCATTGCAAATAAATTTGTATTGTTAGTCTGGTATCAAATCAAGGCCAACAAGCCAGATTCCATTTTTTTTTTTTTTTTTTTTTGAAACTAGCGAGATTCCAATTTGAATTATCCTTATCTGTCCTATTTTCAGGTATCCGAAATGACAAAATCAGCCATTGCTGCTGCGGAGCAGAAGGTGAGCACTGTAAGCTCCACCATCATGAGCAATCCCTATGTGATAACAGGTGCCTCGTGGATCTCAAATGCCTTCAACCGTGTTGCGAAGGCTGCTGAGGACGTGAATGTGATGACAAGAGAGAAGGTTGTGAAGTCCGAGGAGGAGAAGAAAGAGATAATATACAGAGACAGGAAGGTGATGGTGAGTGATTTTGCACAGTTCCAGTTAGATGATTCATTTGGGGAGCCTGCAACGGTCCCTGTGGCAACTTCTGATGAACATAAGTTGGGATAAATATAATGATTTTTGAATGCTAATCATTCTTTATTTTCAAATGTTGGTATACAAAATACAGTTATTATTAGCCCACATTATACTTTGCTTATTTCGTGAAGCATATGCAACATTGTATTCCAAGACTTGCTTACAACGGGCATTTTATGTATCGTAATGTTGAACATATGAGCTAAAAACGTGGCCTTCATTTGGAGTAAACCTGAGGTTTTGGCTGCCTGCTTTTGAGTGACGGGCTACCTTGCACCCTTTTTCTCTTTTTCACATCTGTCTGCAAGAAATTATTACATCTAGTGGGAGGAACGTGTCATCCGCTTGCCCACCAATGACATTGTGCCATGCAAGCTAGCGGGTCCGATACCAATAGATCATCAGACTTGTTGATCTTTTAGATAAATGTGATGTTCATTTAATTTCAAACTATACCTACTTTTCTAGATAAATATTTATCTTTCTGATGGTATACTGGACCTCCTGGTAGGTAAAGCCAGACGGTTTGTTAAACTAATGAACCATCCAATCATGCCTGCTAGTTCATCCAATCGATGTTTTGTGTGCAACGAAGCCTGCTTATTGATGTGGCACAGTCATTGGTGGGCCAAAAATGATGCATTCCTCCCACCGAATATAATAATTTTTTTCCGTCTGCAGGACCATTCATCCTAGAAAAGCACCAGCCTTCTCACTCTTTCAATGAACTACAGCGTTCAGATGTTCTATGGTTCAAGCAATGAAAGAAAGGGACCTTGACAATAGCATCTCTCCTGCGGTCCTCGGAAAAAAATCAGGATCTAGAAGGAAAAAGACTGTGCAAGACGATCATATGCTATCTTCAAGTAAAGCCCGAACATTACCTCATTACAGAATTCAAATGATGGCTTCGATTTGCCTCTTCGGTTGATGGTTTTCTGAATCATTCTTGGTTGCTCATACTTTTCCTTTTCACCTTTTCGAACTCCGATTAAGAAGTGCTCTGTCAGTTTAAGGATCTACTTTCAAGAATGAACATTTCATCTGTTTTTTTCAGGGTTATGTTATGTCAAAGCTTGAAAATCATTTCTATCTTCCAGCGCCCAGCAATTTTAAAGCTTAGTTTTTATGTCAGTTGATCTTCTTCATTATTTTCCCTGTAGATTCTCGTATCATGATTATTTCGTGCTTTCATTGCCGAATGCTGTAATCTTGTCTGTTGTTTATGATCCTACGATAGCTGTGTGAGTAACATATTTGTATTTATTAAAAGCTACAAGTTTAAAATATGTAATCAACATATTTGGTTCGCTACAGAATTTGGTTTGTTTCTTGTTGACATGGGGCTCCAGCGCTGCATCACAGCCATACGCGTGGTGCTCCTTCATGTTGAAACATCATGCATTAACCTTTGAAGCTGTGTTTGGAACCTCCCAAATCTCATGAGTGAGATTTGGGTTTGGAGCCTTCCAAACATCCTGTATGACCCTTGTTCAACAGCTCTCCCAATCACATCGGGCACAATATTTCTCAGCTATACCTATCGCTGTCAGCGTGCTCTGGCTGCACCATTTCCAAAGCAGCATGCTTCTTCTAGTCACGCAAATCAAAGATCCGCGTGCTCCAGCCATCATGAATTCTCAGGAGCAGTACCAATATTAAAAAGCTAAGCTCTCTTTTTACTGACTCCGGTCCATCTAGTGGCCGACAAAGCAGCATGGGTCCAGAACTTGTTTGTCCTTTCCTTCCGGAAAATCAGGATAAAGCTACACCATATGTTGCCTACAAATACCTTGGAACAAGCTTCAAGAAACAGAGGACAACACACAGGAAAAACGGGGGAGAACCAGAGCTTAGGCAATTCCCTTGAATCCTCTTACTCTCATTGTATTGGAGCTCCAATGGAGGAGCTCTCTCCCTCTCTAGCTTCTTCTCTCTTTCTTCTTCTTCCAGCTTATTCTACACTACAATAGCTCTCACGACTATTTTTTATATAGTGGAAACTCTCTCACTAACGCCCGGTGGACGTAGGGGATATCCTCCCTGAATCACCTTAAACCTCTGTATGCTGCTCTGGGTGTTTTTCTCTTTCTTAAGCTTAATTAATAGGCTTATCCCTCTGCGCATCGTCGTCCCTTGGGGCTCTCTTTCTCTCTTTTGGTGTTTCTTGGGATCCCCCGCATCCTACGTCAACATCTTTCTGGTGCTTTCCTTGAGACGCCGAAAGGATGGTGGCTAGAACGCGCAGAACCAATTCTACGGCCCGCAGCGCACACGCAGGAGAACCATCTGTCAGGGCGCCAGGTGATGAGATTTCGCCTCAACATCTCGACGTCGCGCTGGATCTACTTCTTCTTCCAGAGATACTCGCATCTCGGAGTTGCAGGGGATGTTGGCGAACCTCACCGAGCTGGTCACTGGCCTCACAACCCAGCAGGCCTTGATCCTCAGGCAAACTCAACCAGTTTGCGTCGTCATCCTACCGCCAGCGCCTCTCCCACCGGCTGTGATGGCTCCTCCACTTCTTCCGTCGGTCGCGACGGTCCGTGATCCTCTTCGGCTAGTCACGGCAGCTTGTGTTCCTCTTCAGCCGGTCGTGGCGGCCCGTGATCCTCTTCCGCCGGTCGTGACGGCTCCTCCACCTCTCCTGCTGGTCGTGGCTCTTTCTATTCAGTCATCTGGCTCCTCTCGGCCGCCCAGACTCCATTTTTCTCCTCAAGAAGTCTTTTTAAATCCTCTTCCACCATGTCCACTGCCGCATCCTACGTCAACATTTCTATTGTATTATATGCACAATATGCTTCTCTATAGATACATGACTAATCTGATAGTACAATTCTAAACTTTTGCACAGGCGTGATAGCGTAGGAATACATTAATAGGAAAAGAGAAGGACAATTTTAAAGCACAAATGGCAAGTCTCGAGTTTTCAACGGCTGGAAGGAGAAAAGTAGATCTCAATAACAGTTTTAAAACTCATAATTTTACAGAGGAAAAAAATTCCTACTCTTTCATCTTAGGATGGAGAACTATGTGAGTTTGAAAACTTTTAATTCAATTTGAATTCAAACTATCCAAAAATTAAATTTTTTTTTAAAAGAAACTGCTTATGCTAAAGTTCGAAATTGTTAATTATATACATACAATCATTTAATAAATATTTTAAATATAACTATTATATATAATAAAGAATTACAATAAATGATTAAAATTATTATTTGTATTTAAAAAAATAGATATCAAGCCAAATTGATGCAATTTGTTCATGGTTTATAGTATTTGATTTGAATTAAATAACAATCCAAATATATTTGTTCATTAACTTATTTATGAGCTACAATGCACGAATTCATCCCTGCCTTGCTTAGAACCAACACTGAAGTGCGACAAGGAGAAATGAAAAGGAATTGATGGAAAGTGATCCAGAAATAATTTTAGAAAACTTCAACTACAGCTCATGAAATTCATTTCTTTTATTCCTAAACAAAACTAAAAGCATGAGCTACAATATAAGAACTTTAAAATAGCAAGATAGAAAAAGAGGGATGGAGGGAATGAGAGCTCTTTTCAACAAGAGCATGAGCTTTACAGTAGAATGAATTTGTGGTTACCATTCATCCCTTGTCTCCCTCAGTAGGTTTTCCCCAAGTGAGAAAGTACTCAATTCGGCTTGTATTTATCATCTTCTCTACTTGATTTTATTATACTATATAGATAAAGAAAATTAAATTGTTTAAATTTATAATTAGCATTTGATTACCTGGGAATGAACTGCTTTAATATTCAAAAAATCTGCACATCTACATCTTCATGTATCACCAGCTAACGACATTTGCCGGCAAAGAAACAACCAGCAGTGAGTTCGTAGCGCGTAACTTGACACTGTTGAGCAAATCGGAAAGAATCAAAAATGCATGTGGGTATGTGTATGCACATAGATAAGGATTACTTTAAGTTAGACTAATCATATTTCAGGCCACCTACGCTGTCAGGTATTATTATTCCAAATAAATAGAGAAAATTTCATACCAATTTCATAATTTTTTTCTAAATATCTTGACGGCCACCCATGCAAATCCATTAATTTTCTAAGCATTTCAAATTAGACTCTTAAGTCAAGAGGACTTAAATTTTGAACTGCCCTCAACTCTCAATTTCATGCGCAGACAATCTTGTGGTTAGGACAATGTAGAGCTAGAGAGTTGACATTGGAATTAAGAAACAATTAATATGACATTGAGTTGCTCTGCTGTTTGAAGGATCATTATAAGAGAGTTCTAATTTAAGAGTTTGGAGCCTTGAGCTTTACAACAACAGTAGAAATCTGAGGAATATGTTGGGGTCTACATGTATTTATAAGAGCAATAGTTGCACCTCAACAATCCTCAAAGTAAGCGGGTGAATCTACTGATGAACCATTACGGAGAATCTTGGGTCAAATGAAATAAAATAGATGACCGCAGGGTAGTTGTCGATGTCTTTATTGTTAGAGTCTTGCAATTGTTGAGTGTTGTATACTAAATTCTTAGATTGGATTTTATGATCTTATATGGTCTAATGGCTGGTCAGAAGTTTTAAGCTAGCAGAAAGAGTTGGTGTTGGTCGTAAAATAGTGATGTTAAAGGATGTGGACTATGTGGGGCTCAGACATGTGCCCTCGAGGAACCCTAATAGACACTCTCCAATGCGACGAAGCCTTATCTTTGCACAAGTCTCATTATTTTGTTCAACTATCTCCTATTTATAAAGAGTCACATGACTTCTTGGGAAGACCCAGAGATGGTATTAGGAGCAATGCAATCACCCTATACTAGTGTGCAACAAGCCTAGTTTGTCACTGAGCCCAAAGTGAAGCACGAGCTTCGCTTTGTCATTGTGTTGTGGAAAGAGACGGGAGTCCCAAGAATCGGTGGCACACAGCGTGTTTAGCCCATGGGTTTGATCATTTAAGAGGTACAATAATCATCCAGAATAACACTCGAAAATTTAAGGTGGTTCAGGGAAGAATTCCCCCACGTTTACCACTGCGTCAGTGAGAGTGGTTCCACTAAAAAGAGGTTTGGTCAGAAGACCAATACAGGGTGGTTACAAATATCATCCCCGACGTTTGCCCTTTCCTTCACCGGAATATCGACCCCTTAACCCAGATCTAGGCTCTGAGAAAACTCAAACATAATTTCATTCATCAAAAAGGCTACCCTTGTACAATGCAAAGCGACCTCTTTATATAGAGAGATCTCATGTAGAAATTTGAAAATACAATATTAAATGCAGAAAATAAAATTCCAAATAAATAAAAGCAAATATGAAACTAATTCTATTACAATAAAATAAAACCAGCTTCAAATGTGGTGAGTCTCCAAATCTTCCAGATATGCTCTGAATCAAATCAAATCTAAATAAAGCTAATATGGAAATCTCTAATAGCTCTAATTAATTTGAATTTGAATTTTGATTCAGTACCTAACGTCATCCTAGCCATCAAATTCGATGCTGATCTGTGTCCCCACCACTCCACCCGCTCTAGCTCCTCACTCTAGGTTTGATTCCATTCATCTTGCACCTTCAGCATTCGCTTCGACTCATCCTCATCCACTTTGCCTGCTTGTTTGCATTCTTAGATCTAGCTCGTCGGTTCGACGTAATCACGTCGTGATCACGTCGTCAGGTTTCCACATCACCGACGACGCGCTCGTGCCGACTCCCGCGCCGACTACGGTGACGCGAGTACACAACTCTGCTCAACGCCGCGGATCGCGCCCAGTCTGCTGCCCCACGCGCCGCCCAGCTCACGCGGACCAGCCGCCCTGCGCACACTGATGCGCTGCCCTGCGTTGCGCCGACCCGAGCCCACGCCTGCGACGCTCGCCTGCGACATCCGCACTCGAGTCCGCACTCCGCCCGCCAGCGCGCTCGCCCGCGCGTTCGCCTGAGCCCGTCAGCGCGCCCGCCAGCGCCCACGCGTCTGCACCTGAACGCCCGCGCGCCAGCTTGAGCATCAGCTGCCCGAGCCCTAATTTTTTTGGGGAAATTACGTCGTGGTCCCTGAACTCTCTTACTTAGGTATGAATTCCAACAAAGCATGTAACCTGGTAAAATCGAATAATCTGGATTTTTCTGCTCGCTTGTGATTTGCGCGAACTTGTTGTGTGACCTTTTATTATTGAATGAATTTAAATTACTGTTGGTTAAATATTGTGAGACCCTTAATCCTGTTCCTTTTTCTGATTTATTGAAAATCGGATTGCGCCCTAATCTGAATTGATAATTTTCAATTAACTTCGATCTAATTTATTTAAAATTTTAAAAATAATTGGTTTTGCGGGCTTAATTAATTTCTCAATCATCACAAAATTGTTCTCTGATATTCAAGCATTAGTTTGTGAATAATCTGCTTTATAAAATTGCTGATCTAAAACTGCATTGTCATTCATCTGTCCCGCATCATATTCATAATGACAAATCAACTATAAAAACTATAAAGTCCATCGTTGACTTGATAGGGGCCGCTTCTGAGGCCTAGGCACAAGGAATGTTTCTCAAAAATTCTTCAAACGACCAACTTAATCTACGAATGAAATTCCTAGAGAACTCCTTTGAGGAACATTCCCTTCAACCGAGAAACTCCTACCTTTCGACTGAGGAATTCCTTAACTTTGATCAAGAAATGTCTTATGATTGAAGGGAACCTTCTCATAGGTTGGCTTCTCTTTATTCAAGGCATGCCATCCCAAAGATTAACTTTATCAAAGAAGATCTTCATTCATGAAAAACATCTTCACTCAAGGAGCAACTTTAAAGACTACCATTTTTCGGCCGAATGCCCTTCTTCGTGAGACAATCTCCAATAATGTCAGTTCATACTCCTCAAAAGGGCCCAATAACTCTTTTATTTTATTGGATGATCCTAGAGATGGCTTTACTTTCTTCCCCTTTGTATGCGATCTCAACTTCCCCTAATTCTTCTCCTTAGGTTGCATATTTTCCTGAAATTCTCCTTAATCCACCTCATGATCTTCTTACTACATCCAGCACTGTACCCATGGCAAGCATCTATGAAGCACACATGCTTCAAAAAATCATATTATATCCGTGTAAGACATACTTCGGGACACTAGCATGAGGGACACATTGCCCGACACATCACGTGATAGGTTCTAATAAAATAATATTTAAGAAAAATTAAAGAACACATATTGGACACGTCAGGATGTTTCGAGATACTTTAAGATATCTTAGGATACTTATGAGATGTAGAATACTTCTACGAATTTTTAAAACACTTCTGAGAGCTTTCAAAATACTTCTAAAATATCTATATGATACAGATGGATATATTTAATATTAATATTAAATTTATATATTAATATTGTGTGTTTTATTAATAATAAAGACATACTAAAACCTATGTACACTTGTACGTCCATTTTATTTTTTATTAATATTAAAAAAATATTATTATTGTTAAAATTTTACTGAATAGAACTAAAAACATATTTTTCTTCTTATTATTATTAAAATTTTATTTAATATAAAATAAAATCTTAAACTAATTAATTTAAATTAAATTTCTTCCTCCTCGACAACCCTTGAGCTTCACAAAAACAAACTAATTGCAAAAAGGTTGAAACTCTGGCTCCTTCTCTATCCTTCTCTCTTCCTCAACATCAAGGAGCTCTTGCATCCTCTTATTGCTATTTTAACAATGATTATCCTAGAAAGCAAAACTGCATTTCCCCTTATTCTCTCACTTTCTTTGCAAAATAAATCTTAAATTTATATCTCAACCTTCTTCGATGCTGACAAGATCTTTTCTCAAGTTCTCATCTTGATCATACATCATTTCTTTGTTACATAAGTTATTTATACTCAAAAAATTAAGTTAGTTCAATATTTTATATATTTTTTTAAGTATAAATTATTACTTTTATTACTATTATATTTGACGTGTCGTGCTATGTTTGTGCCATATGTTTTGAAAAATTATTATGTCGCACCATGTCGTGCCCTTGTATCCCCGTGTCATATTTGTGTTTCATAGGCCAACATTTAAGATGGCTCCTTGGCTTACACTAACTTCCACGTTTTGCTGACAACTCAATAATAAAAAGTTCCAAAACAAGCCGGCAATGCCAAAAACCAGTCATAAAGATTGCCATCACAAACAAAAAAAAAATAACAAACACAGAACCTTGACAACTAATTGGAAGACGAGGAAGGAGATGATTACTTACATGATTATAATCCTCTGCCAGCACCACTACTCTTTTGCAGCCGGCAAACTCGAAACATTCTCCTAAAGCACCACAACCAAAGAGCGTATGTGAGATTCGTCCACAAACCGCAAAAACGAAGGGTAACCTGGAGGGAGAAGACAGCCAAATAAAACTTACTGAAGCCGAGCTTCCAATCTCCAACACCGGGGCTGCCCAGGTTTCCTCCGAAGCTGAAACTCAAGAACATAGCACCCATTTCCTCCTCTCACTCGCCGATAATTCTCCACAAAATACAACCCATCGTAGACGAAAACAGAGGCAACACTCTCTTTCAAGTTCCTCAACCCGTAAATCACCCTCACAGGCGTCTTCGCCGTCATGCTCCTCGTCAGTGCCATGTTTCCCTTCTCCAGTTTCTGATCACTCGCCTTCCTCTTCCTCCTCCCGTCACAGCCCCCGGAGCCGATATAAGTAAGTATATCGCCCGAGAGGTTGCAGATATCCGAATACCCGCCGGACGCTACGATGCTGGTGGCGATCCCCGAGCCAGCTTGGTAGTCAATGCCGTTCTCCGGTGGGCGGTGGAGGCCCACAAGGAGGAGCTCCATACGGTAGAAGAACTCGTCCCCGACAGCGACCCCTGGAACAGAGCCGATAACCGGCTCGAAGCAGCGCGGCCACTGGCCCTTTTCCTTGAGAATCCTGACCACCATTTGGTCGACGCGCTGGGTTCGTCTCGGCCGGAGGCGGCTGCACAGCCTTCGGAACTCCTTCAGGGCATCGTGCACCCAGCCGCCGCCGCCGCCGCCGCCGCCGATGCCGACCTCGCTTGCTAAATCCAGACGAGAAGTTGAGGAACAGCGGGAAGCTTGTCGGCTCCGAGACGAGGAGCGTGAGGAGGACGATGCCATGGTGACTAACTGACTGAATGGAGGGGAAAATGGGAAATGCCGAAGAAGCGGTTTAGGGTTTGAATTTCGAAAGGAAAAGGTTTCTTGAATCAACGCGGGGTTTCAGGCTTTTCAGACTTCAGGAAGGCGATGTCAGAAATTTATGCTGAAAAATTGCAAGAGCACCGCAACTTATTGCCAAATTTATGCAGCGCACCCTCTCAACAATCCAAATGTTCCTAGAGTTTATTTTAGGGTAACAACTTTGTTTTCCCTACTTTATTTCACATATTAAATCAAAACATTCGAATCAACTATTTTAATTTAAAATATAAAATAAAATTAATTTTTTTATTAAAAATTATTAAATATATAAAATAAAATAATATTTTTTATATTAAAATTTATATAAAATAATTTAAAAAAATATTATTATTATTATTATTTTAAATTTATTATTTTGATCCTGATTTAGTACTCACGTCAAATAAAATCTTAGAATTTTAAATCACTAACAAGTGATTTTTCTCAAACAGTGTAAATTATATAATTTTTTTCACGTAATTTATTCTCTGCTTTTGAGATAAAAAAAGTAGCTCTCTTCAGAAAATAAGATAATTTAAAAAAAATTTAAAATAATAATATAATTTTAAGTAAATTAAATTAAATCAAACTAATATTTATTTACCTAATTCGTTTAGTTTATAATCTTATTTAATTAATTTAATTTTATTTAAATTTAAAATTAAACTCAATCTTTATTTTTAGTTCATCACCAAAATGATTAATTAAATTGATTGCACCAGCCTAATTCCATCAACAATCAAAAATAAAATTTAGGCATATATTATGCAAAATCTTTCTACTTACATAAATATAATATAATATAATAAAAAAAATCATCACATTATATAATATATATATATACCATAAAATATGAATAGTGATACATACATAAATATGAAAAAATAATAATAAAAGAATTTAAAATAAGCATTTGTCTTATCTAATTGTTCATTTTCTAACTATTTGCAATCCGATTGGTACGTGAAGCGACACTTTGTTGTCCTCTAAACTCGCCAATTATTTGCTGACAAATAAAATTTAGAGAAATTTATCTCTATCGCTCTCAAAAATTTATTATTTTAATACAGCGCTTTTATCTAACTTCAAAATTGAGGTGTTACCTATAAATTTACCTTAAAATGAGAGATGTTACCTACAAATAATGGACTCTAAGGTGTCGTTTGAAAATAATAAATCTTTGAAAGTGATAAATATAAATTTTTCTAAAATTTATTCATCAGATTAATTTTTATTAATGTGCTCTTCTATTTGTATACCCGTATTAGATTATTAAAGTGTAGTACTCTCCTAAGTTGGTGAAAAAAGTGAGTACTAAAAGGTCTCAAAATTAAATTACATTATATTCATAAATTTTAAATAGAGTGAGAAAAATTAAAATGTAAAAAAAAAATTAAAAAATTCACAAATGTAAGTGCACAGTTTAAATTTTTAAATCTAATACGATGAAATCTTGAATAATAGATTAATTATTTAAGATTTTGCAATTTTATTCTACTGGAACCAAATATATTTATTAAATTACTTATAACACAGAAAAAAATATACACAGAATCTTCACTCTTCACAAAAAAAATGTAATTTCACTTAGGCCCTTAAGGTTTACTTGACATGCCATGCAGATTCATAACTTTAAAAACATGTCAGATAGGTCGTCAAAACTTACTGTATAGATAATTATGGTCTTTCTGTGACAGTATCTATTAAACGCTGTTAAAATTACGAAAATATCCTTTTTTATCTTTCTATATTTCCAATCTCTTGCTCCCTACCGCGTCGTCGTCTGCGCCCTGCCCACTGCAAGCGCTATGCGTCCTACGGCGAATGCCGCAGCGTCGCTGCGGGGACCTACGCACGGATGCCAGGGCGTGCAGCGGCACACGCAGCCGCGTCTGCGCGCTCCCGGCCGAAGCGAGGATCAGGAGTACAATTGTAATTTTAGATTAAAAATTTTCATAATTTTTTAATTAAAATTTTGATTTAAAGGAATATTTAAATACGAAAAATATTTAATTGAATTTTATTGAAAGTTTTTTATAAATATTAAGGACCACAATATAAAGTAAGTTTTGGGGACTTTTCTCGCAGTTTTTAAAATTGTGGACTTGTACGACAAATTGAGTAAATCTCATGGGCCCAAGTGAAATTAACTCTTTAAAAAATTCCTAAATAATCTTACTAAATAGTTTTAAAATAACCATTAAAATAACTTTAATTAATCTTTTTGTAAACTGTTCCTTTTGTCTTTCATTATTTGCCCCCAACTCCCACCGGCCCGCTCCCTTCAATAACTTCAAAACCTTTTTTTTATAGTATTTCAAAACTTGGGCCTTTACCGATATGGGAAGGCCCCACTATACCTGCATATATTCAAAGCATTTTGACATGTTAACGATATTTTTTTATATTATTTTATATATTTTATTGTATATATAGTAAAATATAAACATATATTTAATAAATATATATATATATATATAATAATCCGCTTAAGAAATATCTGTTAATATATATATATATATATATATATATATTTCTGGATTTGATATAAGTACATCTGTCATTTGAGGACTTCAAAATAATTATTATATTAACTAAACATTTCCTGCAATCAGTTTAATAAAATATCTATATATATTTATTTCTCCTCTGACTTTCTCCCTTCTCACCCACTAACGGTCCCACCTTATTAAATTCACCTTCCCAACCACCAACTACTACCCGCCAAACGGTTCCGCCCTAATAATTTCATCTCCCCCTATAAATAGACCTCAGAACCCTCAGAAAGAATCACAACCTCTAAATCTCTTTTGAGTTTTTAGTTCATCTTGGTGCACCTTTCCTCCAGCGACGAGGCTCTGTTAGGTAAGAATTTTGGTCTTACTAAATTACATTTGGTAATTTTATTTTGTTAACTTAATTTGACTAGTGCTTAACCTGTTTAAACCTATGTCGACCCACTTAACCCATTATATCTGAGTTAACCCGTTTGACCCAAGATAACTCGTGTTGACTCGTTACATCTGGAGTTAACCCGTTTGACCCAATTTGACCCACTTGACCCGTTTGACCTGCTTTGACCCGTTTGACCCGCTTGACTCGTTTGACCCGAGTTAACCTAATTTGACCCAACTAACCTGGTTTGACCTATATTGACCTGTTTTGAGCCACTTGGCTTGTCTGACCTATTAACCTATGTAACTTAAATATTTTCAACTTTTAAGCTCAATAGTGATTATTCATATTGAACTTAATCAGGGAACACGTCATCCACCAGCAAACTTTTACCGCTCTTGTTCAGGTAAGTGATTTTCATTGAACTTAGGACATCATGATTATTAAATTAAAATAACTTATTTACAAAACGATATCAATTATATTCTGTGAGCTATATTCTGCATATTCTATTTGGCTTTATGTCGATACTCTGTTTGGCTTTATGCCGATATTCTGTTGGGCTTTATGCTGATATTCTGTTGGGCTTTATGCCGAAATATTATACTGGGTTACACTGGACGAATCTGTTGTCACACTGGTGATGAACCTGTTTAATCTGATGTCACACTGGTGACGTATACCTGTGGTTCTGATTCCTCTTCATTATAAAATTTATACATATTAATATATATGCAAAGTATGAAACATGATAATATTTTGAGGTGACAAGTTGATCTTACAAGTTAATCTGATATTCTGATCTGTTGTCAAATTGGTCTATAAGACCACACCTGGCCTATGATAAGGTGGAGGTCGTTTACTCGGTCATTGTGACTGACTGTTATTTTTCAGGTAAATAATCTGTTACCAGGAGAAGACTGCAAAATCCCAAGAAAGATGTTTCCCTACATCCCGTATGGTCTTACCAAATATTTACCATTATCCAATTTACTTGCTTTACCTCTCCGTTTTCTAATCTAAGGTTATTCTGGGTGACCTGCTAGTGTTTGAACCTATGTAACCTGTTTTGAGATGAATAAAGATATCTTTTTTTTGTAATCTGTTCTGTGATTCTGACTGTAAGTCTCCCCTTATTTTATGGATAATTAAAATGAGGGTGTGACAATATATATAGCAAATATAAACTTATACAAAACTATATTATATATATATATTAAGAAAATAAGTTTATACAAAGCAAAATCTGCAACATGTCAGCCTATTTTTACAATATATATAGCATGATATCTATTTCGTAAAAATCAATATTTTTTTAATATAAATATATAATAATTTTATATATTTCTCTCCTTTTTACATTTAGGTCTATTATTACTACGTAGAAGTGAAACAGTGTAGAAAATATCATTAACAATATGAAAATATTGTTAAGACTATACAGTCATGGTAGGGCCCACCAGCACGAAAACATTACAACAAGTGCGATGTTCGCATTTCGTAATTTTTTCTTTGTGGGGCTGCTACATGTGAGTAATTTTCTGATAACCTGGAATCAAACCACATATAATTTGATAGTAATTTTTTTTTCAATAATATAATTTAGGAATAATTACCTACATGCCACACTATTTTATTTTATTTATATATTACCCATCCATTCTTAATTAATTACGCTATGCACATTCAAAAATATTATAAAATCTTACATACACACACTTTTACTTATTTTCATTATAATGAGCAATTATAATTTTTCAATGACCTAACTATAATTAGGTTATAAAAAATCTGAATCGTTCATCATATTATTTTAAAAATATTTAAATATATTTTGAGTGAAAATTTTAAAACTTTAATGTTTACGTAGTGGCAAGAAAAGGAGACATCCGCGATGTGAATTGATTTTAGGACAGATCCGTGCTTTAGTGTGACGTCGAGGAAGAAAAAAATATGTGCTATTAAAATTAAAAATATAATTTTAATAATTTATTAACGAAATATTTTTTTACATAGATTTTGACTGACTTTTAATTTAAGTGTGTGTATGTAAGATTTTATAATATTTTGAGTGTGCATAATGTAATTAACTAAGAATGAATAAGTAACGCATAAATAAAATAAAATAATGTGATATATAAATAATGTAATTTAATTTAATAGTACTTGTGCAGCATATAAATGTACCTTTATAATAAGTGCATATGCTGAGTACATGAAGATCATGTTCGAACACAGTTATAATAATCAACTTTTTTTTTTATAAAAATAACCAACTTAATAAAAATAAAAAGTAGATATTATATTCAAACATTATATAAATGTACCATTATGAAGTACATAATAATTGTATAATATCTAATATATATATAATTTGAGCTTAGTATATGAACACCATATATTCTATGCACATGAAAAATTTTATATTTGCATAATCGTATAAATATAGCATGCACCAAGAACACATATCGAGTACATAACAGTCGTATTAGAATACAGTGACAGTACACAGAAAGAAAGAAAACTGACAAGCAATACTGTAGAATAGATTATTTACAATAAAAGGCGAGTACATAGTATTTTGATCAAATATTAGTAAAAAAAAAATTAATTAAAGGTCATAAAAAAGATTCACATAAATTAAAGTCATGTTACATCAAATGGTCAGTCACGAAACTAACAGTATAGTTGGGATGAATCAATAGACACTGATGAAAGTGGATTCAAAATTTTATGCAAAGTTAAAACTCGCGACATACTGATACAATCTCACAATCTTCTTCCAGTATAGATCATTACGATTGAAAGATTCTCCAAAGTCCAGAATATTAGAGTAACCTTCCACGAAAAAAAATCGAGAAAAATCCCATTTTACTATTTTTTTCTGATCCAACTGAAATTTCTATAAGGCAATTTAGCCCCAGAAATCTCAGAACTTATTTTTGGCGAAAAAAAGGCCTCCAAAATCACTAAATTTGTGCAAAAAGCAGCTCATTCCATGTATCAGGAACACCTGGAAGGCACCAATGCAAGCAATCATTTACTCCTGCTGAAGCTTTAATACTATATTTCGACACGTGGCACTCGTCTCGCAGCTGTGATAAAGCAGTAATATCCAAAAGCTTAACTTTTGTGCCAAACACCGCCCCCTCGGCAACCGGATCACTGGAGCTGTCTTGTGTAACCTCACTCCCGCCAGCCAATGGAGCTGTATTATCACAGCTGCCACCAGTATTCCAATCACCATTTGCGAAATGCCGGGGAGATATTGATCTAAAGAAAGCTTTCAATCCTGGATGATGTGGAATCTGTGAGTCCAACCATTTCATAACGCTGTAAACAGTGAAATTCTTAGCGTTTGCTATTTGGGCAAGCCTCCGATCTGCAATCGGCTTCCCGCCGACATACATTTCCCAATGGTTAGCAATGAGCTTCCCCCTGTTCCAGTGGTGGCCGGTATTGAGAATGACAACATGAAACCTAGGGAGGAAATGCTTTAAGAATGTCGCAGGTCGATCAAGATGCATGGCGTAATGGGTAGCTGGATCCGATCGGTTCAGAGGCTCTAGTTCGCAGAGACTTGCTGACCAGTAGTAGAGAATGGTAGTGTTGGTGGTAGGAAATCGATAAGCCCAACCGTCGGGTCTAATGGCACCACGAGCTTTGACGAGGCCATAAGACCTCCCAATGTCTTGCACAACGTAAGTCTGTCTACCACCAGTGATCATGCACATCATAGACTGAAATTGCTGCCTCCCCAGTGAATCTCCTATAAAAGCCAGAGTTTTGTGCTTCATCCTGGAGTTCAGAAAGACTGACATTATAGGCAAAAATGCTACCTAAATCTTCGACTATGGAAAAAAGTAAATTCCACATTATTCATGATGAACAACAAATACATTAAGAGGATTATTTGAAAACGTTTCGTTCAAGGACAATGGTGAACTTGCCTGGTCAAGAATGCAGATCCAGTAAAGTCTGGCATCACACAGTTTTCGGGTTGCCATCGGTATTTTTCAAACGAGAAATCTGTTCGCTGAGTCAATCGACATGCCCACATCTCAGAAAGCCATTGCTTGCAACCAAAACCTGAATACAGTGGTCTTCTTTCATCTGCAATCCATTTCCCCTTGGCATAATTGCATTCTGCAGAGACAAACTAGCAAATATATTAGAGCTTTCCAAAACAGAATTGGTGGGGACAGATCAGCATCGAATTGGATGGCTAGGATGACGTCATGTGCTGAATCAAAATTCAAATTCAAATTAATTAAAGCTATTAAAGATTTCCATATTAGCTTTATTTTGATTTGATTTGATTCAGAGCATATCTGGAAGATTTGGAGACTCACCACATTTGAAGCTGATTTTATTTTATTGTAATAGAATTAGTTCCATATTTGCTTTTATTTATTTGGTATTTTATTTCCTGCATTTAGTAATGTATTTTCAAATTTTACATGGGATCTCTCTATATAAAGAGGTCGCCTTGCATTGTAAAAAAAAGAGTATTGTGATGAATGAAATTATGTTTGAGTTTTCTCAGAGCCTAGATCCGAGTTAAGGGGTCGATATTCCGGTGAAGGAAAGGGTAGGGTTAGCCTTTGGTGA
>KZ451979.1:3445917-3470392 GCA_002786265.1 Apostasia shenzhenica
CCCGCCTGCGTTCGCACGCACCCGCCCACGCGCCTGCCTGTGCTCGCGCCCGCGCACCGTTCGAGCTTTGTTCGCGCGCCCGCACTCGATTAGATCAGTTAATCATCGTAGTGACTCCTCTCCGATTCAACTCGCTGGTAAATTCTTTCCCCGAACTCAACTAATCTGATTATTCGATTTCTATACAAATTATCCGCTTGACTTGAATTATTTATTTAGCTCTAATTGTGTGATCCGATACCTCTTTGTGTGTCAATTACTGTTGGATTTAACTGTGAGATGTCTGTCCTAAATTCCTGAACCTTGGATCTAATTTATTGAATTTAAATTGACGCCTTAATTTAAATTGATAAATTCTTATTTATCATACGATCCAATTTAATTTTAATTTTAAAATATCTTAATTTACGGGATTCAAAAATCTTATTTATCATATAATTTATCTAGAAAATATTTTTCTCTTAATTAAAATAATTTGCCAATCAGTTTGCTGAATATTAATATAAAATATCACTGACATCTTTTCCCGTTCCGCATCAAGAATTTTATAAACACTCAATGAAGTAACGTTCTAATATTTTCATCAAACAAGCTTCCAACGATAAAGCCCTAGGCAGTATATAAGAATTTTAGGACCCAGTTATGCATCAGCTTCATCCTCAGGACCTCAAGTTACAGATTTGGTTAAAAATTAGTAGGCTAAGCTCTTTCACGAATGAATAAGAACCAATTAAACCAAGCTCAATAAACGATAATGCAATATATCAGTCATCATCATAATCATCAGCGAAAGCTTATTCAAACTACAACAAATCAGCTTTATGAAACTTTAATTTTGCAAAAATTTTGTCAATTACAACCATTAGTCTTGATTTCTATTCAAATATTGTGACATAACCACCAAACAAGCAAATTCCAAAGAACTACAAGAAACTTATCAGAATAAAGTTTGAAGAGAGAGCTGACAGTTCGAGAAGTATAAGATGGTCATTCTGCTAACCTTTCTTCTTGAGAGGTACCCAGGACGAAACTATGTCATCTTGAGTTTCTCCATCCGAGATATTACTCAGCATAACTTCTGGAGGAAAAGAAATGCCAGGTTGTGCATTTTTATCAACTGGGTCTTTACTCGTAGTAGTATCTGTGCCCTCATTCTCTTCATACAATCCATTAACTGGATTATAAGGTGTCCCCGCTTTTGAAGAATCATCCTCCAGATGTTGCTGCTGATGCTCAAAACTAATATAAGTGGGTGGAGCTTCTGAACGGATAACTGTATAAAAGATCAATTACTTATAAATGACAGAAAAGGAACAAATTGGAAAAAACACCATAAAGAGGTATTAACTAAAATATTCAAATAGATGTGCTAATAAAAGCTATTTTCAAAAGGTAACTAAAATAAGGTTTAAAGAATAACAAACATTTCGTGGATACCATGAAACTAACCTGGAGAGACCATCGACAATTCGACATCAAAACTCTCTGAAGGTGGGATAAAGGATGTCAAAAGTGGTGTTTTCTCCCATGCCCAGATAAGAAGAGTTGTGCAAATTAAAGCTATAAGAGTAATGGAAAGCTTGACGCTTCTCAGCTTATTTGCAGTGGCACCTTTCATCTTTCAAGAAAAGACGAAAAATGAATAATGACTTTTTTGAGGCACTGTATCATCAGCATATGCACCACAAATTACCACCATGCAAAATTGAAACACTCTGTAAAAAGTAAGAGTCGTTAAAAGAGGAAAAACAATCAACCAATTACTGCACTGAAAATTGGAAAAGGAATAGCCTTGGGGAGATGCAGCACCATAACTAAAAATCAAATATCTTTTTAACTTTTAACTCATAATAATCATAGAAAGAATAAGCAAAATATTCTCAATATGGAAGTTGGACGATAGAAGTGTTATGACAAAAACAACGATTAATTAAACGTCTATAGTCATCAAAAAGGAAAAACGCTGATTTGCCAACATAATAATAAACAAGATTAGATTTTCAAAAACAAGTAATAATAATAATAAACAAGATTGAATCAACAAAGATTAGCTATCTATTAACATTACAAAAGTAAAATATTCAGAACAAACATGTTGCATCTATGAAAATAATGTCAGACCCCTACAGTGGAGCAGAGCTCGTTCCATCATTTTTTCAAACAAACATGTCCTAACAGAAAAACTCTCCATCAAAGAGAAATGGATTGGGTTCTCATTCATCATTTCAAAAACCAATTTTTTAGCATGTCTCGTAATATATATTTCACAGCTTCCAAAAATTTCTCAAATACATTTTCTCTGCAAGCCTGCAAAATTTCCCATTTATTGATGACTAAGGTGTTTATCAAAAACTGAATGCAAGCAGCTCTAAATTGATTAAAAGCAGGCACGTGGAAAACAAAATTTATTAACAAAAGGATTTACAAAAATTCAATTTCCAGAAAGCAAGCTAATGAATTTTCAAAAAGAAAAAAAGAAAGCAAAGCAACAGGTCTTCAACATCAGAAATAGAATCAAATAAAAATCTAGGTGCACACATCAAGTAAAATACGTATAACAAGAAAGAGAGATATACAGATGCCTGATTCTCCTGCATCATCAAGTGTACTAAATGTGTTGGTAGATAAAACGAAAAGATTCACACCACCTTTATATAACGAAATGCATGGCAAGATTCAAAATTGTTTTTCGGATAAAACATCACAAAAAATTCTCCTATAATAGTTTACTAACTTTAAAAGTAAGAAATATTTATATACATGCCACATAGCACTTTAAATATTACACTCCTTTTTAAGTACATGCCATCTCATACTTCAAATTTTATGAAGATAGTAGCATATAGGTAATATTCAAAATTTTATGTAGCATGTAAGTAAAGGATCCTAAATTGAATTTTCAAAACAAATATTGCCAGATCATCAGTATCACAATATAATGGACCAGTCGATCAGAACTAGGACATAGAGCTTCATGGTCCAACAAGAATTTTAATAAAATGACTCAAAGCCCAAAGTACGTTTACGCTATTTCAAGAGCTTCTCTTATCCTAGAGTAGAGGGAGCTTGCCTACGTACGAAAGGTCTTGGGTTTGAATTCACACCACAGAAATTCCCAAGTGAGGGCGGGGGAATTGTAGTGTTAAGGATGAAAAAATGAGCTGGATTAGTGAAATAATGAAATGAAATAGAGGACGCTTCACATAAGGTCCTCCTAGAAGGAATGGAGGGATCAAGCTAGTTGTCAATCGAGTCGGAAGACTACTGGGGAGAAGGCTAGTTGAACAGAGTTGTGGGACTGTAGGCGAACAGTGACTTGTAATTAGAAAGTTTTCCAGGTCCGGAGTGGTCCTAGGTCGGATCTTCCACAGACCAGTGAAAAAAATCCCCCCTTGTCATAAATGAGGGTATTTATAACTAGGAGGTTGTAGGTGAGACTAGGTGGATTAAGTGGATTTTATTAATAAGGGTGCGACTGAGCGGCGTGGCAATGAGAAGACTTGTCATGCCGCCGCCCGATAGCTCAGACATTAATGATAAGACACCTAACCTTTGTCCCTAGGAGACCATCTTATCATAAGAATTAATTATGATAAGATAGGAGCGTACTGGCTAGCTATTTGCTTGTTCTTACTGTTTGACTAGATATGCATTGTTCGACTAGGCAACCTCCAACCAAGCGGGTTTGTCGAACTTGTTCGGGGGCCATATTCAATTAGCCCCGCTCGATGATTAAGTCAAACCTATCCACATGTCATGACTGGGTGACATGGCGGTTTTTTCTAAGTATGCAAGATCATTACTTATAATTTCTTGCATGCTTTTTTTAATCTTCCTTTTCCTTTTTTTATATAGCAAGATTCAATTATTTAATTTTCCTTACTAGAGCTTTTATTGGCCTGGGATTTATATGTTCATACCATCTAAGTCGACTCTCACTAAGCTTGTCCTTAATTGAGACTTCTCCAACCTTCTAGCGAATATACTTTTTTTCATCTTATTTTTCGTGCATGCCCCCTCATTCACCTAAGTATTCTTATTTTTGTGACACTTATCTTATTTATGTGATTTTGCTTCGTAGGCTAGCAATCAACACCATATACATTGTCGATCTTACAACTGTTCTATAAAATTTATCTTTAAGTCTGAGTGAAATTTTTCTATTACACTATACATCAGATGCAATTCACTTTATTCATCCTGCTTGGATTCCACTAATAATATTACTATCTATTTCAATATTATTTTGTATGATTAATCTTTTCTTGATTGTATCAATCATGCCCAAGAACAAAGAGAATCAGATCGCATATGGTTCTTAGTCAGTCAGGCACTAAACTAGATGCCCAGCACAACCATCAAACAGCTGCGCCAGAAGTATCATCTAGTGGACAGAGATGCTTGGCACAACCATCGAACAGCAGCGCCAAGAGTAACATCTAGTGAACAGAACCTGTCATAAGTACCTGCACTACTCATCAACTTCATCTCCATTCTTAAGTATGTTAAAGATGTGAATTCTCAACCCAAAACAACAGTCAGTAAACAAAAAAACAAAAAAACATGGAACAAAGCACAGAATGGCACTCTTTTCATGAAGTTCATGAAAGAAGGGAACTCTTTTCAGCAGGCAAATCGAAACATCAATTAGTTTCTCCTATTGTGAGAATCACAAGATGACGATTTACTGACTAGCAAGAAGGAAGTCGCCAACAGCAAAAACAAAGCATTAATCTCAAACTTTCATAGTTGATGGGCACAAAAACCAAAAACCAAAACAAATTAAAAACCACGGATAATCAGAAATTCAGACAGTGTACACGTATGGAAGGGGAAAACCTTCAAAAATGGAGGGCTGAAACAGGAAATGAGCCCCCTATAACAGAGATAATTTTCCTGAACAATATCAAGAGAGCCACAATCCAGAACAGTGATTAAGATGTTGCTCAGCATATCAAAATCCATTGATCTCAACTGGAAAATATTAACACAAAATCTCTAGCAAAAGTAAAGAACAAAGACGAGTGTCAACAGATGGCTAGAAAGGTGTTCAAGGAATTCGCTATTCTAGATTAGACGATAAGGGTTATCAACAGTCTCTTAAAAAATAAAATAAAAACTATCGATTTTAAGAGCACCCTTAATAAAAGCCTGAAAGCAAGCATTTCCACAAAAGATTTAAATAAATAGCATTGTTAAAATATAAGCTGCTAAACTATTTTGATGATCATTTCACCTCACAAAAATTACATCCTAAATCATGTCATTAGCAACAAAATTTGTCACTAAATGCTTCTAAAATGATTCCATGCATGAATCACCTTCTCACAAACCACAGATACAAATGGTTGAGCATCGGAAGAATACATTCTACACAAGACCATTAATAACAAGATAAAATATACACATATTTCCATTAATAGTGTAAAAATATACAATTACAAGATCACACTATATGATTGATATAAGAGGCAAAACATGTTAAAGATGCATATATCTTTCAATAGATCTGTTCCATTCATTACTAGTTGCTAATAAAATAGAAGTCAAGCAACTCTAACATGCTATATGGTATTAGTTCAAATCTTTTATTTTAGTGTCGCTCTCTATTAATTGATACCTTGACTAAAATCCAGAGTTTTGGCATGCTTTAGCTAATAGCTTTCGGTTCCCCGTAATTATACTTTTTCATTAAATACATAAACAAGTCATACTATCAAAGGTACATCAAAGGAAAATAGATAAAAATGCATCAATCATTTAATTGAATTTATTACATTGAAAATAGATTTGGGTCCTAAATAATGTCATTCATACACCATAAGTTTAAAATAATGAAGTGAAATAGAGAAACAAATATTTAAGACCCAGAAGTTTCAAAAATCTATCCTAGATTTAAAAAATACTTACAAACTAATTGTCGCACTAGAATCAGATCATAGTAAAATATGGAAAAAGAAGAGAGCAAATCTCTGACAAATTATATGTAATCATGAGTAATGAAATTGAAACATAAACATTTGTACATTTCAATAAAAATTGTCAGTTCAAGAATTTATTGCAAAATACAATTTTACTGTAAATACATATTCAAAGCTAAAAACACCACAAATAAGGACTTAATTCTAAATTACTTGGGTCGGCTTAGATTGAAGGCTATACATTAAGCAAATAATGTCACTAGGCTATGATGCTATCAAGCGATAACCATTTAGTAATCAACTGTTCGCGTATTTGTCCTACAGTGGAGCAGAGCTCGTTCCATCATTTTTTCAAGCAAGCATGTCCTAACAGAAAAACTCTCCATCAAAGAGAAATGGATTGGGTTCTCATTCATCATTTCAAAAACCAATTTTTAAGAATGATTTAGGAGCATAATCTAGGTGTTCATGTTCCCAAGAACACTAGAAAATGTTATTATTTTTTCGAGAAAAATAGCAATACCATATCAAATAATAATAACAGTTATATGATTGCCTGAAGTATATGAAATAATTATATGAGAGACCAAAAGGTATCGGTGAAGAACTACCCAAAGAAATGAATAAGGTCACAGTAAGACTTGCAAAGAAGACATCAAATGCAATGAATTGATTGCTGTGAGTTTCATTGCATGAAGGTAGTTAACGAAGTGCACCAAACATCTGATTGCAGGATATCTGTTGGTATCAAGCAGATACATGAAATGAAGCATTTCAGGAATATGTTAAATGTTGATAAGAAGTCACAAAAAATAAACTGAATGACATTTTTCAACGCCAGCTCTAGAAAAAAAGAACAAAATCAACACTCAAGAATTCCTTTTCAGAAAAAAAAAAAACATTAGAAGCCAGATAATTGTATTAGATCTACTTACAGCATGGTCCCAGTATCAACATTCAACATAGTCAGATAAACAAGTAGTCAACAACAACCCATACTTGAGTTTTTCTGTGTTTCAAATCTTGACAAATTGTAGTCAAAAAGTTGTTGAGAAATCAAACCTGTGAGGTTTTTCAAGTGTATTAACCATATTTTTAGGTAAGACTTTTCAAGACCTAGATGAAGCAGTTACATTCATCCTATATATTTGCTGCATTCAGATAATAATGGTCTCGCAAAGAAACACATTAGCCCAACAACGCACGTAATAAGATCACTTTTATCACAATATATTTCTCAGGATTGAAAAACTCAACATAATCTATCCGAATACTTGAAAATGAATAGAATCAAATATGAAGACCACCTAACACTAATCAACAGCGATTTGAGAAGAAAATCTGAGAGGAGAAACTGAGAAGAAGAAGAAATGTGGAGAAGGTAGCTTACTGTGGAACTCTGATCGAGTTCTGTTGAGCTGAACTTGCTACGAAGACCCTTCCGGACACAACAGATTCTCACTCGCTCTCCTTTATTTCAAACCCGATAGCACACAGAATTTCAGCCTCTTTTATTTTCCTCCTTCCAAGCATCCTCCGCTTACGGTTTAATAGACCGCGCTGCCACCTACACTTCCCGTCAAAGGAAACCGTCGCTGCCCCCTTCCCCTCCCGCCGGTCTCAACTTCCTCCGCCTCGCCTCAGCGTTCCGCCTCCTCGCCTAAAGCGTTCTGGCCCATTCGCCTCACCCTCTCTTCGTCGAGCTTCCGCCCCTCCCTAACGGGAGCCTTCTGCGGAGAAATCCCTTGCACTTTAGGGCCGAGGGTAGATCTCGAAGATGGTTGGCTGGTAGCTAGACGTTTGGTTTTGTTATTTAAAAAAAATAATTATTTAATTTAATAATATTTATAAATAATTTTTTATAAAATTATAAAATTACTAATTAAAAAATATTATAATATTTAAATTATATGTTATAATACTAAAATAATAATAAATTAAATGCCTCCTAAATCAAATCACTAGCTATAATTGTATATCTTCTCTCATCAAATTTGGGTCAATCTCAATTTTGTAAATATAAATAATAAATTTATTATTTTAATAAAATTTAAGATAACTATTAGATAAATTAAATTATAAATTTTATTAAACACAAGCTTTTATTTCCTATTTTTTAAAAATTTAAATTTTTGTAGGGCTTAAGTTAGCTCAATTAAGATTTGAGTTAGATCAAATTTGAATAGTATAAAAATAAATCGAGATTCAGTTGAATTTAAATCAACTTGAACTCAAATTATTCACAATTCCATTCCTTTAATTCTAATCCTAACTTTAAGCTCGGCAACTCGCTAAAAAAATAACTTATTTTAGCCAAAGTCAAAATTTTAAATTTATTTTAAAAATTATTTTATATCTCATCCTACACAAAATTTAATATTAAATAATTATTTTATTTCATATTCAACATAATTTTTAATATAACTAACTCACTTTATTTCACAACATACATATTTTTCTAAAAATTTTCATAAATATTTTTCAAATTATATTTTTTCCTCCAACCAAACAGAGCCTAACTCCTCGTAAACAGGGGTGTACATTCAGTTTATTTGATCAGTTTACTTAATTGAATGAAAAAAAGACTGAATTCAATTTTGAACTTTAACCCTGTTTGTTTGGTCGTTAAAATTAACATGGTTTAATTTTAACCAGATATATCACATCAAACATAAAATTTAATATTAAAAATTAACTTTATTTCACATCGTACACACATTACTAAAATAATAACTAACTTATGTCACATCCTTCGTATATCACAATATAATAACTAACTTTATATCACATCTCTCACATATCTCAATATAATAACTAATTTTATTTCACATTATTTATAATTTTCAATATTTTTTTTTCTATCCAACTTTAATTTTAACTTTATTAAATTTAGCCTTACAAACAAACATGCCCCTTGACTAAACTAACCTAATAAAAACTATAAATTGGAAACCAAAGCAACCAAATAAAATTCGGCGGTTCATTTTACTTTAATTAAAATCATAATTTTTTATTTAATTAATTATCTTTAAAAATTAAGAAATTTTAAAATAATACAATATAATGCTACAAGATCTCACAACCATAAAGAATAAATACCTAACACAAAAAAAGTAACAAACATTAATTTCATATAATTTTAACAATATTATTATATGGTGCAACATTTCAGTTAATTTAATTTGTCTAATTTCTAAATATAAAAAACCGAACTCAAACTGTTTAACAAAAAAAAAATTCAATTACCCAATTAATAAAAATACATATTTTAAATCAAATCAAATTAATTAAATTTAATCAGTTCGATTCAATTTTTTGATTTGAATCATTTAATGCACACCCCGACCTATAAATCTCTTAATCCCAATCCTCCTTTTTGGACGATTAAAGGCATTACACTTTTTTATTTGGGTAAATAACATTAAAATATTTCTTTGCTTTTATGTTTATGCATGTTACTTTAATTTTTGAATTAAATAATTAAATTAGTTCACCAGTTTGAATAAAATTACGATTTGAGAGCAGCGAAATTCCAATGTAAGTTTTTCGATAAAGTAAAATAAAAATGACAAATTACTAATAGATTTTTATAATTTATTTATAATTATATTTAATTCACATTTTTAAAAATTTAAGTTTTTAAAATTATTTAAAATTCTTCAATTAAGTACTTAAAATATAAAATACAATCCTAACAGATTTTTATAATTTTAATTAGGAAGTTAAATGAAAAGTTTTAAAAAATAGAAATTAAAATATAAATATAGATAAACAGTAGAAATCTATGAGTAATTTACCTAAATTTAAATAATACTTAATCAGTTTCATTTATTTTATGTAACTTTTATTTAACATCAACTTAAATTTTTTTAAATTACGATAAACCACATTTTTGGAATCAAATAAATTATATTTAATGTACAAGTTAATGATATTTTATGTGAAATTTAATAAATGAATTATTTGCCTTCCATTTGTGGGTGATAGTTTTTATGTTAAAACTGAAACTTGCTTGTGCAAATCATAATTCGAGTTAAATTTTAAGCATATATTTTAACTCGAAAAAACTTTTGAGTCAAATAAGAGTTCATGGTATCTATTCACATTCTTAAATAAGAGAAATCTCACTTGTAATTGCAAAGGGTGATTTAGTTATGCTCGGACTTCCAACAAAAAATTTATAAATAATTATATGTCTGCTCTACCAATTTGAATTATAAAGAACAATACAAGTGTAGTATAAAAATCATGTCTCTTCATAAGAACAGCATTCGAAAGATAATCTAGAAACTGAATAATATCGTGGAAAGCAGCTAAAGAAAAGCATCAAAACTCATCAAAAGTAATAAGAAAATCAAGAAGAAGAGAAGGAGGGGGATCAAAAGTCAAATGCATTGAATTAACTAAAAATACATTTTATAAAATCTTTTCCCTAACTTTAATAGCAATTATAAATGGCTTGACACCTCTCTTTCTTAATTACTGTACAGAATCACCTGTTAAACTTGCTTCATCAGACAACATATAGTTTCAACAAAAAGGGACAAAAAATGATGCAAACAAAGTGGAACTTGTAAAAAGATGGTGCATCTAATCATTCAACGCTATCGAAACATTACAAAACCTGTAATACAGAAATAAGCAGGATCATCCATAGCAATTGAACTAATCTAGATCAACTAAGAAACATCCCAAAAGGAAAACAAAAGGGTGAACCTAACCCTAACCAGAGATCGAGAACCGACCAGCACACAAATTGTAATATCCCATGATCTCAATATAGAGGTATTGTCTGTTTTGGCTTTAACACAACTGGGTGACTTGAGTGCTTCCCAGGAGATCACCCACCCCAGTGCTACTTCAGCCCAATCGCTCAACTATGGAGTTTTTCATCATTAGTCACGCAGTTTTTCTAATGCCAACGTGGATAATACCTCTATATTGAGTTCATGAGATATTACAATATGATATCAAGAGTACAATGTGGTTAAAGGAAGAATCAGGCGGAAGCTGGTGGGCCTGTGATGCCCTTGGCCGAAGAGATCGGGGAGTGATCGCCGAGTGATCTCCTAAGAGAAAGGAATCACTCAGGCAAAGTGTGGCTTCTATAGGCTTCTAGGCTAAATAATAAGTATTGATAGAGGTACAAGAATGAATCATCCCACATCAGAAAGAGAGGGAGATCCTGAGCTATATAAGTAGATAACATAATATCAAATAGTAGAGGCGTCTTTTCATGCAAAATAATGAGGCTAATGATGGAAAACTCTATAGTTAAGTATGCTTGGGCTAGAGTAGCACATGGATGAGTGACGTCCGGGGAAGTTCTCAAGTTACTCAATTTTTTCAAAGCCAAAGCGGACAATACCTCTACAATGAGATCACGGGATATTACACAAACAGTGCAATCCAAAAACAACAAATGTAAGTATCGTCCACCTCTAAACCAATGCTTCGACAGCGGGATCCACCAGCAGTGGCAGACGTCTTCTTCCTTTGTAGAAATTCTGATCAGACATCTTCTTCCTCTGTAGAAATTTGGAAGGATCTCTGGCTTTATGGCACAAGAGGTTGATCGGTCGGCTATGAAGCACGGACACTTCTATTTTGCATGAAATATCGTGTCGGACACTATTTAGGACACAGACACGGGGGGACACGGGGGGACACGGGGGGACACCGTGTCTAACACGTCATGTGGCGTGTTCGAATAAAATAATATTTAAAAAAAAAAACCCGACACTCCTCAGATACGCTAGGATACTTGAGAACACAGCTGGACACTTATGCGGGACACTTTGGATACTTATTTTAAAAAATTATTTATATTTTTTAATATAAAATTAATCTTAAAATAAAAAAATCTCAAAAACCCTAACTCTAATGGCGTAATCCGCACGCGTGTCCGGGCTCTGCGAATACTTGGCTGCTGCCCATCCCTCATCCCGCGCATCGCGAATCGTCGGCCGGCGGCAAAGCTTGCGTGATCGTCTCTCACGGCCTCTTCGACTCCTCTTCCTTGTGCTCTCGCCGTAGCTCTCGCGGCTCGCCGGCTCCTCTTGCGCTGATCTGTCGCCGCCATCGCCTCACACAGAACTCCCGCCCAGTCGCTGTCGTCGCCTCCCGCAAATCTCTCGCCGTCGTCGCCTCACACGGAACCCCTGCCTAGTCGCCGCCATCGCTCGCACAGATCTCTTGCGGATGTCGCCTCACGCGGAACTCCCGCCTAGTCACTGCTGTCGCCTCGCGCAGATCTCTCGCCACTATCACCGGCCTCTGTTCCTAGGGCTTTCGCCTCGCGTGGATCATTTTTCGCGGCTCGCCGGCTACTCTCTCACGCTCGATCCCTCGACCTCGCCTTCCTCCTAACCTACACATGTTGCTGGCCACATGTCCGGCCACGTCGCCGGTCATCCCCAGTTCTCCATCGAGACACTGAGGTAAACCGCACATGCCACACTACTCTGATCCTTATAAGATTTCTGATTTTTTTTTATGTTGTAGCTGAATTTTGAATTGCTCTACTGTTTTCATTAACTTGCCATTGTTGCTAGATTGTTATGCTTCTTTGCTTTCATCCATTTGTTCCCGAATTGTTGATATTCTACTGTTCTGTCGTCATATTATTTCATGCTCTTTTCTTTGTATTTCTGTGAGCTGAATTAGCAATTATCTTTAGTATTAGATGTTAGAAATGTCATTTTTGTTGTCTGTCTTGTTTCAGATGTTATGTTCTTTCCTGAAGATTCACAGTTACTGAATTAGTGAATTATTGCTCTTTCTGTCTTTCCTTAAGATTTTGTGGGCTGAATTAGCAATTCTTTTTTGCTCTTTCAGATGTTTTGCTCTTTCAGATTTCATTTAAGTAGCAGAAGTGACAAATTTAATAATTATTGAATTATATTTTATCATTTGTTTGTAATCAATTGATATCTATTTAATTTATTCGCCGAATCACCATATGTAACTTCTTTATTTTAAGATAAATTTGACATTTCTATTTGATTGATTTATTCTATGTATTTGTCATATCTAATTTTTCGTAGAAAAATTTACAAATTTCTCAAGCTGAAGAATCTCAGGCTACTGATAACACATCTGGGAATGATTTTTTTTCATTATGGAAATATGTAACAAAACTTGATAGCCTTGGACCTGGTGGTGGTAACAAATTGTTTAAATGCAACTATTGTCATGCTGAGCTAAGGGACACATATTCTAGAGTAAAAGCACATCTATTAAAATTATCAGGATTTGGGATTCGAGGATGTCCCAAAGTTAAAGAGAATGAACTAGTTGAAATGCAAAAGTTGGATGAACAAGCAGAAAAAGCAAAAAAGAATTCTCAAATAAGAAAAGTGCCTCTTCCATGTGTAGCACCTACAAGAGCTACTTCAATGACTTTTGGTGCATCATCCAGTGGATCTAATACACAACGAATGGAGAGATTTGAGCCTAAGAAAAGAAAAAACAAAAGGGGGATCTTCTATTGAAAAAGCCTTTAACAAACAAGCAAGAGAACAATTAAATGAAGCCGTTGCTCGGACTTTCTATTCATCAGGTTTGGCTTTTCATTTGACAAGAAACTCATATTAGATTGATATGTTGAAGATTGCTACAAGTACTACAATTCCAGGTTATGTACCTCCTACATATAATAGCTTGAGGATAACTTTTTTGCAGAAGAAGAAAGCCAACATAGAAAGATAATTATTATCTATTAAGGAAAAATGTGGTGTATAAAGGGTGTTACAATTGTCTCTGATGGGTGACATGATGTTCAAAGAAGAAGTCTAATTAATTTTATGGCAGTTTGTGATGATTTTCCTATGTTTCTTACTACTGTGAACTGTTAAGGAGAGTATAAAGACAAACACTTCATTGCTTCTCTAATGAGATCTATTATTATGGAGGTTGGACCAGAAAAAGTTGTCCAAATTATTACTGATAATGCTTCTGTGTGTAAAGCTGCTAAAGCATTAATGGAGGAACAATTTCCTCATATTTTTTGGACTCCTGATATTTTTTGGACTCCTTATATTGTCCATACTCTAAATTTGACACTAAAAAATATATATTCTGCAAAACATGTTGAAGGTAATGAGATCACATATGAAGAGTGTCATTGGATCTCAGAGGTAGCAAATGATGCAATTTTTATAAAAAATTTCATCATGAATCATGCCATGAGATTAAGCATGTTTAATGAACATGTGAAGTTGAAAATGCTGGCTATTGCAGATACTCATTTTGCATCAGTAATAGTTATGCTTAAGAGGTTTAAAAATATAAAACAAGAGTTAGTCAGTATGATTGTCTGTGATAAGTGGAGTCTTTACAGAGAGGATGATGTTGAGAGAGCAAGATTCATTAAGGAGAAGATCTTGGATGATATTTGGTGGGACAAAGTTAGTTATATTCTTGACTTTACTGAGCCAATATATGACATGTTGAGAGCTGCTGACACTGATGTGCCATGTTTTCATTTAATATATGATATGTGAGACACTATGATAAAAAAAGTGAATACAATCATCTTTAGACATGAAGGAAAAAAGCGATATGGAGAATTCTTCTTTCTTCAATGTTGTTTATGATATTTTGATTGAAAGATGGACAAAGAGCAACACTCCGTTATATTGTTTTTGCGCATTCATTGAACCCAAGGTAAATAAAATGATTAAAGTTTTTATATTGTCATAATTGAAGTTTTTTACATGGTCACCCCACTACAATAATTTTTATTGTTATATATTTATGTAGATTCTGCAGTCAAAAATGGCTTTCTGAGGCTCCTAATAGAGTTGCTCCTAATAATGATCCTGAAATACAACAAGAAAGAATCAAATGCCTAAAGAAACTCTTCCCCGATAATGAAGAACGAAAATTTGTCAATGCCGAATTTGCAAGATACTTTCTGTAATAAGGCATATTTGGTGATATGAATTGTATGACGGATAAAGCAACATTAGAACCTCTTGCATGGTGGACCATTTATAGTGCTGATGCTCAATATCTGCAGAAATTGGCTATAAGATTACTTAGCCAACCTTCTTCATCTTCTTGTTGTGAAAGGAATTGGAGCACCTATTCATTCATACATTCAATGAGAAGGAATAAACTTAACCCACAACGTGCTCAAGATTTAGTGTATGTCCATAACAATTTGCATCTTTTGTCTAGAAGGAACAAGCATTATATGGAAGGGACTTCTAAAATGTGGGATGTTACTCCAGATACAATGTCATCAGTGGAAGATATATGTATGTTTGAAGTGACTGAATTATCACTTGATGAGCCCGAGTTTGAGGTGATGCTATTAGATGATGATGAAGAGGAATGTGATGAAAAAATTGGTGATGAAGAAGATATTTATGAAAATATCTGATTATGGATTTTTAATTTTGTAATATCAAATAATTGCTTATTTTAGCATTTGAATGTGTTATCTTATGGCAGTTCTACAATTAACATTTTAACTTTTATTTTTTTGGTTTAGTGAATGCACTAAAATTGAAAGTCAATCAAGAATCTCTTTCCCAATTACTGTACGGAATCATCTGTTAAACTTGCTTCATCAGACAACATATAATTTCAACTAAAAGAGACAAAAAATAATGCAAACAAAGTGAAACTAGTAAAAAGATGGTGCATTTTATCTTCCAACGCTATCGAAACATTACAAAACCTGTAATACAGAAATAAGCAGGATCATCCACAGCAATTGAACTAATCTAGGTCAACTAAGAAACATCCCGAAAGGAAAACAAAAGGGTGAACCTAACCCTAGCCAGAGATCGAGAACCAATTAGCACACAAACGGTGAGATTCGAAAACAGCAAATGTAAGTATCGTTCGCCTCCAAACTAATGCATTGATGGTGGGATCCACCGGCGATGTCAAACGTCTTCTTCCTCTGTAGGAATCCGGAAGGATCTCTGGTCTTATGGCACCGGAGGTTGACCGATCGGTGATAGTACTAACGAGCCGTAGAGCATAGTGACCATGAGGAAGGTGATGAAAAAATAGAAATAATAAAGAGAAGAGAGAAAACTAGGTTAGGAGCAACGAGATTCCGATGCAAAATTTCTGATACAGTAAAATAAAAATGGCAAATTACTGATAGGTTTTTATAATTTATCTATAATTATATTTAATTTATATTTTTAAAAATTTAAGTTTTTAAAATTATTTAAAATTCTCCAATTAAGTACTTAAAATTTAAAATAAAGTCTTAAAAAAATAAAATAGAAACCTAACAGATCTTTATAATTTTAATTAGGAATTTTAATGAAAACTTTTTAAAAATATAAATTAAAATATAAATATGGATAAATAGCAGAAATCTAGCAGTAATTTATCTAAATTTAAATAATATTTAATTAATTTCATTTATTTTATATAAATTTTTATTTAACATCAGTTTTAATTTTTATAAATTACGAAAAACTGCACTTTTGGAATCAAATAAATTATATTTAATGTACAAGTTAATGATATTTTATGTAAAATTTAATAAATGAATTATTTGCCTTCCATTTGTGAGTGATAGTTTTTATGTCAAAACCGAAATTTGATTCTGCGAATCATAATCAATTTGAGATATTTCGAGTTAAATTTTAAGCATATATTTTAACTCAAAGAAACTTTGAGTCAAATTAGAGTTAATGGTATCTATTCACATTCTACACACATTTAATATAGAACTAGTAAAGTCACGTGCGTTGCACGTGATCCCATTGGTTCACCTTTTTTTTTTCATATCGGGTACGATGCTTAAGCTATAGCATACTCATAACATTGGATATGATATTCTTTCCGCCGGTTTGGTCTTTCTACACATCGGTTATGATGTTTAAGCTCAGCATTCCTCATAATATCGGATACAATATGCCTCGATCCTAGTTTGACCTTTCTCAACATCGGTTACGATGCTTAAGCTACAGCATCCCCCATAACACCAACTACGATAATTCTCGATGCACTTGCTTAGCCTTACTGAATATTATATTATTGTTCAAGAGAGCATTAAAGTCATCTAACCCAGAAGCTATTAAATATAAATTAGAATTAAATATAAATATTTTGGACCTATTTCTAAGGTGGTGAAAAAATTGAGACCAAAATGCAATTTAAGCTGCTCTTTTAAAAAAAATTCTTCTTATGCTTTGATAACCTGAACAAAATTACAGTTAAATATAAATAATTTGGACCTTTTTGTAAGGAGATGAAAAATTGAGACAAAAATATAATTTCAGATAAGACAATTTTTTTTCCAAAAAATTAAAAATAAAATTCATTAATTTAGTGCACTAATAAGCAGAAAACAATTTGAAATTAAATATAAATAATTTGGATCAATTTGTAAGAAGGTTAAAAAGTTGAGACTAAAATATAATTTTAGCTTTTTTGGACTTAAATATAAATATGATAACTTGAGAAGAATTAGACTTAGGGGGCGTTTGGTTCAGTGTTATCTTGATGTTATGTTATGTTATCTAGAGAATGTAATTATTTGGTTCAATGACATGTATAAATAATCTTCAATTAGATTATAAAATTATTAGTCAAAAGATGACATCTAAATTGCATAACATAACACCAAGATAACAACGAACCAAACGCCCCCTTAAATATAAATAATTTAAACTAATAATATGAAACTAATAATTGAAATTAAATATAAATAATTTGGACCTATTTGTAAGGAGGTAAAAGGAGTTGCGACCAAAATGCAATTTTAGCTTTATTTGGACTTAAATATAAATATGATAACTTGAGAAACATATTTTGACTTCAATATAAATAATTTGAATCTATTTGTAAGGAGGTAAAAAAGTTGAGGCCAAAATGCAATTGCAGCTTGATAACTTGAGAAAAAATTTTAGACTTGAGTATAAATAATTTAGACTAATAACCTGAAAAAATAGAAATAAATATAAATAATTAGGACCTATTTGTAAGGAGGTGAAAAAGTTCAGACCAAAATCTAATTTTAGCTTTTTGGGACTTAAATATAAATATGATAATTTGAGAAAGAAATTAGACTTAAATATAAATAGTTTGAATTTATTTATCAGGAGGTGAAAAAGTTGAGACCAAAATACAATTATAGTTTTTTTTTTGTGAATTTTTGAATTATAAAAATACAAATAAGCCAAAATTTTAACAAAAAATTGAATTAAATATAAATAATGTGGACATATGTATAAGAAGGTGGATAAGTTAAAACTAAAATGTTATTATAGCGAATTTTTCACTTTAAATAATGAGAAGAGCGGTGCTGCCGAATGGTGAAGTTGGTAGCTGGCAGCCCATTCCCATCTCATTTTTTAGGAATAATTATAATTTAGTCCCCTTGCTTTTACATTCTTTTAATTAGATCTCAAAATATTTATTTTAGATTCAAAATTATTATTTTTTTGATTCAAATCAACTCAAAATTTTAAATTCCAAATTAAATTCTAAATGTCACAATTCTCCCCACCTTTAGAAATTTTGCCCTCGAAATTTACATAAATAATTTTGCTAATTTCATTATACATTCAAACTGATTTTTAAGAAGGTAAAAAAGTTGAGACTAAAATATAATTATTATTTTTTTTGAGCTTTTAAATTTAAAAAATATAGATAAGACAAACCGCTGCAGTTAGTATCCATTTTATGGCACTTCACCGTTCATTAAAAATATGAGTTACGTGTCCTCAAATCGCTGAAGTTCGCTTTATTTGGACTTAAATATAAATATAATAATCTGAAAAAAAAAATAAAATTTAATATAAATAATTTAGATCTATTTGTAAGTAGGTGAAAAAATTAAGATCTAGTTGTAATTTCACCTGATCCACTAACTCTCTTTTTTTTTGTAAATTTCAAAATCAAAATAGTTGGCAGCCGTCCAATACGTAGATGAACAACAGTGAAACATTTCAAAAAAAAAAACAAAAAAAATTTAGCTGTTCGAAGTCTGGCTTTAATATATAGTATAGATAATGCTACACATTTCTTACAAATGACACCTCAAATATTAAGATAAACTAAAATTTGCTATATAATAATAATAATATTATTATATTAGCAAAATTAATTTTTTATCGGTATAATTAACTTTATTTTATATTTTACATAAATTTTACTATAATTAATCAACATTAATCAATATAACATTTATAAAAAAAGTCACAGCCTTTTTAATCACAAACTTTCGCATCAAAATAATTTTTAAAAATTAAAAATTAGTTTTATTTTATATAATACAAATTTTTAGTATAAAAAAATAAAGTTATAAAAAAATTCATACATATGTATATAAAATAAAATTTATCATGATTTAGTTTTCCCACCAAATCCAACCAGCTATCATCAGTGAAATAGCAGAGATATCAAGAGCCTGTTTATTTGTAAAGTTAAATTTAATAATGTTAAAATTAAATTTAAATAGAAATATTTTTATTAAAAATATTATTAATTATTATATTAAGGTATGAATATAAAGTTAATTATTATGTTAGGATATAGGTGGGATATGATATAAGTTATTATTTTAGTAATGTGTGTGGATGTGAAATAAAATTAAATTTTAATATTAAATTTTATATATGCTGTGGTATACTTGTTTAAAATTAAAATAAATCAATTTTAAATGATCAAACGAATGGGCCCATGTGATCAAGAGCTTTTCCCTGTTTGCTGTTTGAGTGGCGTAGCGGATGTATAGCATGGGCGGCAGGGGTAGCGTGAGCTGGGTGCATAAAATGTATTCCGATATGAGATGGCTTGATTCTCGAAGAACTTGACAAAAAATTAATGATTCAGACTATCAAATAAATAAATACTTTTCAAATTAATAAATAAATAAATAGTTTTCAAATTAATAAATAAATAAAAATTCTGCATAGCGATTATCGTTGCCGGCTTGAGCCTGTTATGGGCCTGTGGCCCAGCTCAGGCACTACGGTTGGATCCAGCCTGGCCCGGTTTGTTTGGGCTCAAGCAAATCTCGAGTTGAATCGGAAGAAGCTATTAACTTCAAAAATAAAATATATTAAAAAATTATTATGCAGCCCACTAGTCAATAAATTAATCAACTGTAATTAAAAAATTTAATTTATAAAATTATTTAATAGATTAAATTTAATATACCAAATAATTTAATAAATTAAAAAAATTAAATTATAATTAATTAAATCTATATAAGAAGGATTATGATTAAACATTAACTTTTATTTGACAATGGCCTATATTTGAGCTAAGATAATTTCAGAAAATTAATGCCATTCTCAAAATTACACTGATGGCTTTGTTTGATTCAAAGTAATTTTTTTGTCTAACACAAATTTTAATTATAAAAATTAATTTTATTTTGTATATAACACAAATACAAATACTGCAATTGAAAGTATTTAATATTTTACATACTTTTTAATATTAAAATAAATTTTTATTTCTCATTAAACTTAAAAATTTTTTTTTATCTAAAAAAAAGCTCGAACCAAACGATTGATGTATTCTCCGAACTTGCAAAACAATTTACCAGAATATCCAAAAAAAAATTGAAGAAGATGAACATTTAAATTTATCACCCCACAACTTCAGCAAATAATTATTATTTACTAAAAGTTTATACATATCACTTCAAAATAAAATATTAATTACATATTTTCAACATCTAAAAATAATAAATTACATATAAATACACTCTTTTAGATTAATACAATTGATAAAGTAGCTTACATAATTATTCATATATATATATATATATATTTCTTTCATAATCTATGAAATAACAAATCCCAATTTATTCCATATATGAATTTCAACAAAAACATAAATGTAAGAAGTTACTGCAATTTCTCGTCTACATATATTTTTATGATAAAATTATCTAAATTTTATATCTTACACAAATCTCAAATAATTCATTTCATGATAAATTTTATACTAACTATAATTATCTAATACGATTATCCATTTTTCTCATTCGAAACTTAAGGCCCAACAAAAGTACATAAAAAAAATTATTTTTGAAGCAGCAACTACTATCGAAGAAGAGTGGTATAAAGATGAGATAACAAAATAAAATATTAGTATATCTCTAAAACAGTTGAGGACGGTACTTCAATTAAAAATAAACCCCAAAAGAGTGAGTTTAGATGACTTTAAGTTTCGATAAATATATTGTAAGTCGACAAAAGAATGACAAAGAAAAATTTTTAATATGACAAGAAACTATAAAGTATGACGTTATATACTTCGAGTTAAATGTGGAGCTCTTTTTTAATAAGATATAGTAAAAACAAATAATTCCTATAACTAACTCCAAGCAGTAAGATAAAAATACTGCGGATATTATTGTTGTATCTTATACTAATTACATATTTATACCATAATCGTTATTTAATGTAGTATTTTTAGTAGTTTATGATATACGTAATGTAAAAATATATGCACAATATAATTTATCAAATATAAATGTGCAAATAATATGTAAAATAATAACTTTATTATAGCATGTAAATAATTATTCCTAAAATATATTTTTTTTTTCAAAAAAATTAATATTTCTAAATCACACGCTAATCAAATAAGGCTTGATGTGACGATGTCCCACATAACATAACAAGAGGTTATGAAAGCTAATTAATGGGTAGAAGATTTTATTTTATTTTATTTTATTTTTGGATGGAAACGTGTGGAAGAACTAAACGGTAATAAACAGATATTATTCACACGTCCTTTTTGCATTTATCTAAATTTTATTTTTGCATTTATTCATATTTTGTCTTATAGATAAACAGATTATATATTATTATTATTATTGAAATAATAGCTAGATAGGTTATTAAATTGATATTCATGGAAAGTGGAGTTTGAGTTTGACCAGATTGCTGCGTACCGCCACGCATACAATCTGGAATTAATGTAATTTCAAAAGATTTGATGCATGGAATCATGAAATTTTGTTGCTAAGAAGCTATTGGCAACCTGTACTTCTGTATTAATTACTGTCTTTTTCTTTTTTCATTACATGAAATGTCTTCCTTATTTTTGAGACATTTGGCACATTAATATATAATTAGGATCCATGATCGATGTGCAACTTAATTGGCCATTTAATTTTACTCAAAACTCAAAATTCACTCTCATCTTATTTAACATAAAGTAGATTTAAAATTAATTCATTTAAAATAAAAATTAATTTAACTCATAATCATCTGATGCCTGAATTTTGATATGTATTTATGTTTTTGTAATATATATTTAATCTATTATATATATTTATTAGAAAATATATATTAAAGAGATTAGGATATAAAAATACATATTATATATATAAATTTTATTAAAAATATTATATATAATATACAAAATAAGTTAAATGAATATATAAATAGTAAAACAAATATATGATTTTACATAAAATTATAAAAATAAAAATAAATTATTTGAGTCCTTTTTGCTCAAAAATTTTTTCATGTCAGTCTTTTTTGACAAATTTTATTAATTTTGATTGTTAAATTATTATTTTAAAAATTTTAAAAATATATTTAAATAATAAAAATTACTATTAGAATATAAACAAACATATAAATTAAGATTAAAATAATAAGTGAAAATACTAAAAATATATTTATAATATTTGAATATGTATTTTTAATTTATAAAAATAACAATTTAACAAATTTAATGAAATTTTTAAACTAGCACATATGGAAAATTTTTGCAGATAAGAAATCTAAATATAAAATTTGGGTTGCTCCTCAACCTGAGGAAAAATTATTGGGTGCGGACGGCGCACCGTTCGGACGCCCAATCAGAGGGCGCCACGTGTGCCCGGACCCAGATGTAGGGCACACGTGGCGCTCTCTGATTGGGTTCCGAACGGTGCGCCGTCCGAACCCAATAACTTCTCCAAGCTGAGGCTTAATTTACATACTCGAGGGAAATCCAAAGTAAATAATATCATATATCTCAAAGTCCATTTAAAAAAAAAAAATCAAATTTGCAGTTCCATGTGAAATAGATATCTAATCTCAGGAGCCCTTAATTCCAAAAGAAATTAGGTTCATCTCAGGACGTAGATAATATATATAATAATTTTAATTTTAAAATTTAATTTTATTTAATAAGATACGGCTATTTTATTAAAAAAATATTTTATTTCATATACAATATAAATTTTAATTAAAAAAATAACTTTTTTTACATCATAATATAATTAAATTATTAGGATAATTACCTACATGGCATAGCATACTTTTTATTTTATATATTACATATTTATACTTAACAAATTATATTCATTATAAAATGTATAAAAAATTACCTTCATACCAAATATACTTAAGGATTGAATTAGAAAGTTGGAGTTGCGGATAAATTTAGAAAAAATCAGCTTGGACATGTCAACCGCAGGCCGATTGGAACTCTAGTTAGGAAAATTAAGTTATTAGATTTTTCTCATATACAAAAAGCAGGAAGAGAGAGACTAAAAAAGAAATGACAAGAAACTATAAGTTGTGATTTTACTCATTTAAATTTAGATAAGGATTTGTTAATTGATAGAGCCAATGAAAATAAATTATTCATGTAGCCGACCCTACATAGTACGATTGATGCTTGGTTGTTACTGTTATTGTTGTACCACTAATCCACAATTAATGTACAGTGTAATATTTTTAGTAAATTATGATGTGTGTAGTATAAAAATATATGAGCAGTATAACTTATCAAGTAGTGTATGTAACATATAAAATGATAAGTTTATTGTATCATATAGGTAATAATTCCTAAAATATATATTTTTCTCTCTCTTAAAAAATTAGTATTTCTAAATTATACTGTAACCAAATGATCCCTAATTATATTCCACATAAAAGGAGGTGGGTGCGTAAAATAAATACGGATGAAATCAAGAAATGAACCAGTTAATGCATGCTAACGTGTGGAAGATTTCGTATTTTTTTTTTTTGGTGGAATCGTGTCGAAGAACTAAACAGTAATAACATTGGAAGCTCGTGGAGCCTAATGCAAATTTATCTATTTTTTCATAAATCCTTTTTTGTCTTATAGTTACATTATTATTATTATTATTATTATTATTATTATTATTATTATTATTATTATTATTTTGAAATAATATATAGCTAGATATATGGATGATTAAATCAATGGGATTCATGAAAATTAGAGTTTGAGTTTGACTCGAGTACTGCTGCGTGGCGCCATGCATGCCATCTGGAATGTAATTTCAAAAGATTAGATGAAATTTGATATTATCTGTTTTTCTTTTTCAATTTAATTTAACAATACCAAAAAATCTCTAGACTGATCAATTTTAAGACATTTGGGATTCATGGATGATCTTGCAAATACAAATAATGTGGGACTAAGTCAGCTTAATTTTATCTAAAATTTGAAACTCGCTTATATATTATACGACATAAGTTTAACTCAATTATCACTCGACTCAAAGTTAATTTTTTCAAAATAAAATCAATTCAACTTTTAATTGATTAGATATTTGTATTTGAATATATATATATATATATATA
>KZ451979.1:3499403-3543992 GCA_002786265.1 Apostasia shenzhenica
TTCCTTTCTCTTAGGACATTACCCGATAATCATTCCCCGCCCTCTTCGGCCACGAGCGTCACACTCTTCCCCTCTCCACCTCTCCTATAGCTAAAATCACTCACCTATGAATAGAAACTATCAAAATGGACCACATTGAAATAAACTTGAAATCTTAAGAACATCAAGGAATAAAAAAGAAAAGTTGATCTATGTGAAAAGCAGCCAAACCTCAGAGATGGTGTGGTTCAACATAATAATCTATTGATGCAAATTATGTCTATTTAGATGTCTGTGACTTACATCAACAGAATTAATTCTAACGTCTATGACAACTGCACCTGACTTTGGCCATTTTAGTGTTAACTTTAATAAAAAATTTAACTTTTTTATCTAATACTTGTGGATAACAATAATACAAACCATAGCAGAGCTACACGTCAAAAGTTAGTTCAAGGGAATGGAGAGAGCAAAACCCATACAAATCCCACATTAGATTCTCATACTGCCAATATAAGACTCAAGTCCCATCCCTTGCAATTGGATTATAACATTCTATCATTCTTCACAGCTCCGATGTCGATCGAGTCCTGAAACCCAACCTATTGATATTCTTGTAAATTTATTTCAGCATTGAAATCAATGTTCTATTCTACGATAAATTAATCACGCAGTTTGATCATAAATCATGCATATAACGAATCATTCTGAACAATAATAATTTCAGTAATATAAATTTAACTATAAAACAAGCATTTAACTGCACATGCCATTTTTAATTCAACATAACGCATAAAATCACGTATATCAAATTAATTGATTAAATGACGGCTTAATTTAATAAACAACTTAGAACTCTTGCCTACTTCTTAAACGTCATGCTGATAATTCGACATAAAGTAGAGAAATACGTGCGGAGCTTCAAACAAGAAAAACTTCTTCTCCTTCTCCTTCTCCTTCTTCTTCTTCTTCTTCCTGTTGCTGGAGCTACAACCGTTATTGGTGCTGGCTCGGCGAAACGGTAGAACAAAAAGGCGCGAGCGCGAGAAACCGAGAGGGAGAGAGAGAGAGAACAATTCCTTTTCTCTCTCCAAGCGGGGGAACTGCTGGTATATGATTAATAGAATAATTGTATTTTGGTCCTCATGTTTCCGTTCTCTTATAAATAGGTCTAAAAATTTTTATTTTTAAGTCCAAAAATATTTTTTTTGGGTTCAAAACAGTTTTAATTTTAAAACTGCAAATTATTATGGAACATCACGTAAACGGTGAGATCCGAAAATAGCAAATGTAAGTATCGTCTGCCTCCAAACCAATGCTTCGACGGCAAGATCCACCGGCGATGGCAGATGTCTTCTTCCTCTGTAGGAATCCGGAAGAATCTCTGGCCTTATGGCACCGGAGGCTGACTGGTTGGGGATAGTACCAACGAGCCGTACAGCATGGAGACCGCGAAGAAGATAATGCAAAAAAAGAGGTAATAAGAAGAGAGAAACCGGGTTGGGAGCAACGAGATTCCGATGTAAAATTTTCGATACAGTAAAATAAAAATGGCAAATTACTGTTAGGTTTTTATAATTTATCTATAATTATATTTAACTTATATTTTTAAAATTTTAAGTTTTTAAAATTAGGATAAATAACATCTAGGTCCCTCTAGTTTGATCGTAGTGCAAATAGGTCCCTCGAATATTTAAATGCAGCAAACTGGACCTCTAGTTTGATGAAATGTGCATATAGGTCCTTGGGCTGTAACAGACGTTAGAAATCACTTTCTCTCTCCTCCCTCTCTCTCCTCCCTGCATCTCTCTCTCCTCCCGATCGTAGCGCACGGGCGACACCGCACGACCTCCAGCGGGTTGCGCCGGGTATGCGAGCACAGGTGTGGCCGGTGGCGGGCCTCTCTCTCTCCGTGAGGGTGGGGAGGAGGGATTCCATGGTGGGGAGGAGGGATTGAGCAACATTAGTGTCGTTGCCGGTGAGGATCTCGTTGCCGACAGTTATGGCGGCGATCTTGGTTCCAAGAAGGTAGGCCTGGACATTGGCGCAGGTCCAGACTAGGGCTCCGTCGGGATCACAGACCTTGTCGACGCAGCAGTCGGGGACGCCGATGATGAGCTCGACGCCGGTATTGGCAAAGGCGCGCAGGACAGAGGGATCAACATCGTAGAGCTTGACGCGACCAACACCGATGGAGAGGAGGAGGGGCGCAACCTTGTTTGGCGACGGAAGGTTGTTGCCGAGCAGGCCGTAGTTGACGCCGACAAGGGAGGCGGAGTTGGCGCCGGCTAGGAGGAAGTGCCGGAGAAGGAGAAAAATCGAAAGTAGGCCCTCTCTCTCTCCTCCCGTTCCCGCGCACGCGCGACGCTGGCGCAACCCGCTGGAGGTCGCGCGGTGTCGCCCGTGCGCTACGATCGGGAGGAGAGAGAGATGCAGAGAGGAGAGAGAGGGAGGAGAGAGAAAGTGATTTCTAACGTCTGTTACGACCCAAGGACCTATATGCACATTTCATCAAACTAGAGGACCAATTTGCTGCATTTAAATATTCGAGGGACCTATTTGCACATACGACCAAACTAGAGGGACCCAGATGCTATTTACCCTTAAATTATATGATAAATAAGATTTTTGAATCCCGTAAATTAAGATATTTTAAAATTAAAATTAAATTGGATCGTATGATAAATAAGAATTTATCAATTTAGATTAGCGCGTCAATTTAAATTCAATAAATCAGATCCGAGATTCAGGAATTTAGGACAGACATCTCACAGTTAAATTCAACAGTAATTGACATACAAGAAATATCGGATCATACAATTAGAGTCAAATAAATAATCCGAGTCAAGCGAATAATTTGTATTGAAATTAAATAATCAACTTAGTGGGGTTCGTGAAAGAATTTACCAGCATATTAAATCGGAGAAGAGTTACTGATGATGCTTAAGCTACAGTATACCCCATAACACCAACTACGATAGTTCTTGATGCACTTGTTTAGCCTTTCTGAACATTATCTTATTGTTTAAGAGAGCATTAAAGTCATCTGGCCCAGAAGCTATTAAATATAAACTGGAATTAAATATAAATAATTTGGATCTATTTCTAAGGTGGTGAAAAAATTGAGACCAAAATACAATTTCAGCCGCTCTTTTAAATTTTTTTTCCTTCTTGTGTTTTGATAACTTGAAAAAAAATTAGAATTAAATATAAATAATTTGGACCTTTTTGTAAGGGGGTGAAAAAATGAGACAAAAGTACAATTTTAGATAAGACAATTTTTTTTTCAAAAAATTAAAATAAAATTCATTAATTCAGTTCACTAATAAGCAGAAAAAAATTGAAATTAAATATAAATAATTTGGATCAATTTGTAAGGTAGTTAAAAAGTTTAGACTAAAATACAATTTTAACTTTTTTGGACTTAAATATAAATATGATAACTTGAGAAAAATTAGACATAAATATAAATAATTTGGACTAATAACATGAAAATAATAATTAAAATTAAATATAAATAATTTGTACCTATTTATAAGGAGGTAAAAGGAGTTGAGACCAAAATGCAATTTTAGTTTTATTTGGACTTAAATATAAATATAATAACTTGAGAAACATATTTGGACTTCAATATAAATAATTTGAATCTATTTATAAGGAGATAAAAAAGATGAGGCCAAAATGCAATTGCAGCTTGATAACTTAAGAAAAAATTTTAGACTTGAATATAAATAATTTTGACTAACAACCTGAAAAAATGGAAATAAATATAAATAATTAGGACCTATTTGTAAGAAGGTGAAAAAGTTCAGATCAAAATCTAATTTTTGCTTTTTTGTGACTTAAATATAAATATGATAATTTGAGAAAGAAATTGGACTTAAATATAAATAATTTGAATTTATTTATCAGGAGGTGAAAAAGTTGAGACCAAAATACAATTATAGTTTTTTTTGTAAATTTTTGAATTAAAAAATGCAAATAAAGCAAATTTTTAATAAAAAATTGAATTAAATATAAATAATTTGGACATATTTATAAGTATGTAGATAAGTTAAAACTAAAATGTCATTATAGTTAGTTTTTTACTTTAAATAATGAGAACAGCGGGCACTGTTGGTAGCTGGCAGCTAGGCCTGTCAACGGATCGGATTCGGATCGGGTTGACTCTGACCCGGATCCAAATCCACATATGTCGGATCGGGTTACACATCGGATCGGGTTACACATCGGACCGAGTCATGATCGATCCATATCCTCTCGGGTCGGAAATCGAATCGGTTCGGAACTCGGGTCTTCGGATTTAATCCATTTACGATAAAAATAATTATTTTTAAGTAATTTTCATAATTAAATTTAAAATACTATTAAATTTATTGGAAATAAAATAAGGAAAGAATATTATATTTTTATGAATTAATTAAATATTTTAATATAAAAATCAGTATTTGTAATATATATACATATATATTGTGAAATATAAACTGAGTACTATAAACTATAATCTACTAATATAATATTAAAGAATTATTTATTAATTAATTATAGTGACGCTCTTTATTTGAGCCTTCCAACAAGAAGATTATTAGTCATAATATATCCCTATATGAACTACAAATTAGATTACATAAACAGATCGGATTTTAAACGGGTCGGATTTTATCCGATCCATTTATTTGTAGATAGATCGGGTCAGTAAACGGGGCGGATTGACGGGTCAAAAAAAATTCATTTGGGGGTTTAATCGGATCGGAACTCGGATCGGATCGGGTTATGATCCGATCCATTGACAGGCCTACTGGCAGCTCATCCCTATTTTTTTTAGGAATAATTACAATTTAGTCCCCTTGCTTTAATATTCTTTTAAATAGATCCCAAAATATTTATTTTAGATTCAAGATTATTTATTTTGGATTCAAATCAACTCAAAATTTTAAATTCTAAATTTAATTCTAGATGTCACAATTCTCCCTATTTTTAGAAATTTTGTCCCCAAAATTTACATAAATAATTTCGCGAATTTTATTATACATTCAAACTGATTTATAAGAAAGTGAAAAAGTTGTGACTAAAATATAATTATTATTTTTTTGAGCTTTTAAATTTGAAAATACAGATAAGATAAACCGCTTCAGTTCGTATCCATGTCATGACACTTCACCGTTTATTAAAAATATGAGTTACGTACGTGTCCTCAAATCGCTGAAGTTCTCCTTATTTGGACTTAAATATAAATATAATAGTCTGAAAAAAATAAAATTAAATATAAATAATTTAGATCTATTTATAAGTAGGTGAAAAAGTTGAGACCCAAATGTAATTTCACCTGATCCACTGTCTCTCTTTTTTTGTAAATTTTAAAATCAAAATAGCTGGGCAGCCGTCCAATATGTAGATTACACATTTCTTATAAATACCACCTCAAATATTAAGATAAACTAAAGTTTACTATATAATAATAATATTATATTAGCAAAATTAATTTTTTATCGGTATAATTAACTTTATTTTATATTTTTCATAAAGTTTAATATAATTAATCAACATTAGTCAAATATAACATTTATAAAAAAAATCACAGCCTTTTTAACCACAAACTTTCGCATCAAAATAATTTTTAAAAATTACAAATTAATTTTATTTTATATAATACAAATTTTTAGTATAAAAAAATAAAGTTATAAAAAAATTCATACATATTTATATAAAATAAAATTTATCATGATTTAATTTTTCCATCAAATCCAACCAGCTATCATCGGTGAAATAGCAGAGATATCGAGAGACTATTTATTTGTAAGGTTAAATTTAATGATATTAAAATTAAATTTAAATAAAATATTATTTTATTAAAAATTGTGAATGATGTGAAATAAAATATTATTTTATTAAAAATTGTGAATGATGTGAAATAAAATTTGTTATTATATTTAGGTATGTGATATAAAGTTAGTTATTATGTTGGGATATGCGAGAGATATGATATAAATTAGTTATTATTTTAGTAATGTGTGTAGGATGTAAAATAAAATTAATTTTTATTATTTTAGTAATGTGTGATGTGATATGCCTGCTTAAATGGTCAAATGAACGGCCCCAAGTGATCAAGAGCTTTTTCCTGTTTGCTGTTTGAGTGGCGTAGCGGATGTATAGAATGGGCGGCAGGGGTCGCGTGAGCCGGGTGCATAAAATGTATTCTGGTATGAGCTGGCTTGATTCTTGAAGAACTTGACAAAAAATTAATGATTCAGACTATCAAATAAATAAGGAACATTTACATACATATTCCATAAATCATCTTAACTTACATATCAAACTTCTTATTTTTTAATTTTACATCTTAATCCCTAAATTATTCAAAAATAAAAACTAGTAAAATACATGTATTTACAAATATATTTATAATAATTGTATATACATATTATTGATAATAAGCATTCAAATAATTATAAATCAGCAAAAAATATCCTTTAAAAATCTTGAGAAAGACCTAAATATGTTATTTTTGGATAATTTAGAGGGTTAAGTTGTAAAATTAAAAATTTTGGGGTTTAATATGTAATTCAAGATGATTTAAGGGGTATGTATGTAATTCTCTCAATAAATAAATAGTTTTCAAATTAATAAAAAAATAAAAATTCTGCATAGCGATTATCGTTGCCTGCCTGAGCCTGTTATGGGCCTGTGGCCCGGCTCAGGCACTACGGTTTGATAGAGCCTGGTCCGGTTTGTTCGGGCTCAAGCAAATCCCGAGTTGAACCCGGAGAAGCTATTAACTTCAAAAATAAAATATATTAAAAAATTATTTATGCATCTCACTAATCAATAAATTAATCAATTGTAATTTAAAATTTAAATTTATAAAATTATTTAATAGATTAAATTTAATATACTAAATAATTTAATAAATTAAAATTTTAAATTATAATTAATTAAATCTATATAGAAGGATTATGATTAAACTTTAACTTTTATTTGACAATGGCCTATATTTGAGCTAATATAATTTCAGAAAATTAATGCCATTCTCAAAATTACAGTTATGATTTTGTTTGATTCAAGGTAATTTTTTTGCCCAACATAAATTTTAATTATAAAAACTAAATTTATTTCGCATCTAACACAAATACAAATACTGCAATTGAAAGTATTTATTATTTTATTATTTTTTAATATTAAAATAAATTTTATTTATTATTACACTTAAAAATTAAAATATTTTTTCTTTTGTCTAAAAAAAGCTCGAACCAAACGATAGAGATGTTCTCCGAACTTGCAAAAAAATTTACCAGAATATCAAAAAAAAATTGAAGGAGATGAACATTTAAATTTATCACCCGACAGCTTCAGCAAATAATTATTATTTACGAAAATTTTATACATACCACTTTAAAAATATATATTAATTACATATTTTCAACATCTAAAAATGATAAATTACATATAAATACATGTCTTTTAGATTAATCCAGTTGATAAAATAGCTTACATATTTATACCATAATCGTTATCTAATGTAGTATTTTTAGTAGTTTATCATATACGTAATATAAAAATATATGCACAATATAATTTATCAAATATAAATGTGCAAATAATATGTAAAATAATAACTTTATTATAGCATGTAAATAATTATTCCTAAAATATATATTTTTTTTAAAAAAATTACTATTTCTAAATCACACGCTAATCAAATAAGGCTTGATGTGACGATGTCCCACATAACATAACAAGAGGTTATGCAAGCTAATTAATGGGTGGAAGATTTTATTTTATTTTATTTTATTTTTGGATGGAAACGTGTGGAAGAACTAAACGGTAATAAACAGATATTATTCACACGTCCTTTTTGCATTTATCTAAATTTTATTTTTGCATTTATTCATATTTTGTCTTATAGATAAACAGATTATATATTATTATTATTATTGAAATAATAGCTAGCTAGATAGGTTATTAAATTGATATTCATGAAAAATGGAGTTTGAGTTTGACCAGATTGCTGCGTACCGCCAGGCATACAATCTGGAATGTAATTTCAAAAGATTTAATGGAATAATGAAATTTTCTTGCTAAGAAGCTATTGGCAACCTGTACTTCTGTATTAATTACTGTCTTTTTCTTTTTTTCATTACATGAAATGTCTTCATTATTTTTTAGACATTTGGCACATTAATATATAATTGGGATCCATGATCGATGTGCAGCTTAATTGGCCATTTAATTTTACTCAAAACTCAAAATTCACTCGCATCTTATTTAACATAAAGTTAATTTGAAATCAACTCACTTAAAATAAAATTGATTTAACTCATAATCATTCGATGTCTGTATTTTGAAATGTGTTTATGTTTTTGTAATGTGATCTATATAAATGCCCCTGATAATTCAGCTATTTAATGACCTCGCTGTCCCCTGCCTTCTCCTCACCTCGCTCTCCAATTCGTTTATTACCCATGGCTTCCGGCGACCGTCTCCAGCTTCTCCCTGGCGCTGCGGTCCTCCTCCTCCTCTTCCTGTTCTACACCTCCACGGCGACAACCAGGGTGTCTGCAAGCGTAAATTTCTTCCGTGGTGATGTGGAGCCCGAATTTTTGCAGGCAGTCGGCCAAGTTGCGGTACAGGAGTACAACTTTCAAAATCCCAGCTATCCTATCGGCTTGGTGAAAACGTTGGGAGGTCGCTATTTCGAATTGATCGTCGACGTCGATGAAGATTTCTATATAGAGTATGTTGTCCGTTTAGTTATCAGAAAAGCGACCATCGAAAAAAGTCCACCTGAATTTTGGACTTCAACTATGGGGTTCGTCCTGAAGGCTAGTCATTTTGTTCTAGCTCGGAACATTGTCCCCGGGGCCTTCTTTTCCACGGCATTAACTCGATACACCAAACAATGAATGAATACATGTCGTGTGATCATGATCAGCTTGAAATCATGTTATGTACTCGACGGAAGATTGATCAGCTTCATCTTTCGCGTGTTGATCAATTTTAATGAACGTTACGTACACTCTTAATTACATGCATGTGTGTTCGGGATCATAATATTAATAATTATGATAATTCAAGCAAATAGATTGATTTTAATTTCTCTACGCACGTACGATCACCACAACAAAGATTTGGGCATTAATTTGATCTCCTGCATTTTAGTTTATTTTTATGGCCTTGTCGATCTTGCTAATTTCTAACATGCAGCAACGCCAAATGTTATTAAGAAATTAATTATTTTTTTTCTGAATTTGTGATAAATTTAGTGCTTATTATTTGGCTGCCCAACTGCGGGCTTGCGCGGCGTGCACGACACTCTGGCAGCCACACAGCATTGCGCGTAGGCGGATAAAGAGGAGAGAGAGGGGAGAGGTATAATGATAATTTTAAAATTTTTAATAATAAAAAATAAAAAAATCTATTTATATAATTTATTAAGACTCAGGAATTTCAATATTACAAATTTAAAAATGTAGATCTACGTGTTACTGAGTCCTAAATTCAAGAACCTGAATTAATGTAATTTACCCTTTAATTACTTATTCTTGAGTTTCTTAAATTCAACAATATCCTGGTTAGCAATATTAGGGGTGGCAGTTTTAGTAAAAACTCGAAACTCATGAATCAAAGCTCGATCTATTGGACCTACTATATAACACATCATTTGTATCTATAATAATTTTTTTTTTGTGAAAAAACTATGGTTAAAATTGTAACTACAAATATGTTATTTACATTTCTGGACTATCATGTAATTTTACCTAAATTCTTCATTTATTCACCTGTTACATATCCTTTTCTTTTGTTTTAAATGATAATTTATGATTGAGAGCCATATGATTAGCGGAAAATGCCGAACTACCCAATGTTTATAAAATTAAAAATAAACTTGTGCAATTTTTTTAAACTTCAAACTAATTTATGTTGTATGTGTATGTATAATCACATGAATTGTAATTTCTAAAGTAAATTTTTAAGTATTGAAAGCCGGATAATTTATTCACAGAATTCAATATTAACATACTTTTACATATATTTTAATGAAAGAAAAAGAATTAATGAATGAAGAAAAGTTTAATATGCTGGCCAATAAATATATTTGGTGAAAAAAATTATATATTATGACCAAGAAGTACTTCAAAGGGCTTAATTAAAGAAGTTGAAAGCAAGCACTCCATCGAGTTCTCCTTATGTTCGCCAAATTCCTAGATCTCCTTGCTTGTTGAACTATATATGCGTAATGCGGTTCAAGGCCTCACTCACTAATTCGCTATTTTTTTCCCCTCTTTAAATGTTTCTTTCATGTCCTTTTGCTCGAATGCGGAACTAAAAGTTGGAATTGATTAATTAGATCTCGTGAAGTTAAAAATTAATCTAGTTTAATTTTAATCTGATATATCATATCACACATAAAATAATTAACTTTATTTCACATTCTACACACATTATTAAAATAATAACTAACTTATATCACATTTATCAAATATCTCAACATAATAATTAATTTTATTTCATATTATTCATAATTTTTAATAAAAAAATATCTCCACTCAAATTTAATTTTAACCTGATTAAATTAAACCTTACACTTCCAACAAACAGCCATGAATGATAAATTTTACTAAATTTTTTGCCATCTCACAAAACAAACCATAATAGTCTTGAAATATAATGCACAATTTTGCTCGAGATTTTTGCAGATAATTCACATAAATAAGCGCGCCTTTCAAATTTGAAGTACCTCTGCATAAATTCCATACCTTCATCCTCTGGAGCAAAACATATGATTGCACTATTCCATTTCTTCTAGGTAAATTTGCATCTCAATGGGTTACTATTAAGCCAATTTGGCTCGTGCATTGATCAATATCAGTTCATGAGACTGTGAATCCTTTTAACTGAGCTCAGCGTATTGGATAGAAGCATAGCTATAGCCATTGGACCAACTCCAGCAGGCACAGGGGTAATGGCTGAAGCAACATTGCAGGCCTGCTCGAAGCAAACATCGCCGACTAGCCGGTATCCTCGAGGGTTGTTTGCATCCTGCAATATTTAGAAAGACTGTGGTCAAGATTCAAGAATTTATTTCTATAAGCTCAAAAACAATAGGCAGGCTGGAGAAAAAAAGAGGGTATTTGAATTTAGGGACGAAAAACCTAATACTCGCCTATAAAATACTCCAAAATTTCAAACTCACTTCCTTGTTGCACAAAACCTTTTAATATGAGAGAGATTGTTAAGCCTAATTTATTTCTCTCCTCGTTCTTCCTCTTTACGTAGCTTAAAGTTGTGCGTTGGGAGAGGAGTTGAAGATGATGAAAAATGAGAGAAGTTGAAGAAAAAAAGGAAGGAAGTTGAAGATAACCAAAAGAGAAAAGAGAGCAAGGATAGGGTGAGACTAATGGGCCGGTTCCAATGAGAGAGAGTGGATTTGGCTCGATATTCGGATTTGGACCGGCCTGAGCCCAATTTGACTTAGTCAAAGCCCGGTTAAGCCCGACCAGCACCAAACTTAGCCCGCCCATGTTGAAAATGATGATGTTATTATATATGTTTCTTTTGATAATGTTTATATTATAATAGATATTATTGAGATTATATTTATTAGGCTTTAATTTTTTTCTTTAGTTATTGAAGAAATTGAATGAAAACATAGAGCTTTCTAGCTTAGAGTTCTCATGAATTTGTTTAATTATTTTAAATTAATATCATAGCAAAGTTATTACTAGATTTTAAATTATCAACTTAAATAAAATTATATTAATATGTAATTATGAAAAGCATAAATAGTAATATTATAGTATGCCAGAATGCCTAAGACGTAAATTATGTTTGGATAAAAATTTCAGACACTTCAGCTTTGTTTGGTTCGAGATTTTTTTTGGCTTAACAAAACTTTTAACAACAAAATTCAACTTTATTGTACATCTAACACAAATATGAATATTAGAATAAACTTTATTTTATATTTTATATATATTTTTTTATAAAAATAAAATTCTTTGATATTAAGCTTTAAAAATAAAATATTTTTTCTCTCGTTCAAAAAAGATTTCGAACCAAATAAAGCTCGTGGGTAGCCCAATGTGTGGGCTTGGAAATAAAAGTAGACCCGTAAGCCGAGCTAAGCCTGACCCGAGCCCGATTTGAGTTAGTCAAAGCCCGGTTAAGCCCGGCCCGCCCATTGCCCAGGTCTAGCTGTAAAGTTTTTCAAAATAGATTCATTACGTGAAAAATCAAACTGAACAAAATAATCAAACCAATTTTGGTTGGTTCAAATTGGGGAGTTAATTACATGACAATATTGAACATCGATATAACTGTAAACGAAATATAAGTAGAACAAAAGAGTACTATGTGGTCTCTAAATATAATATTTGGGTTTTACCTACATTGCATGTTGGAGTTTATGAGATATTTTGACGCTCTGTTTGGTAATAAGAAAAAAAGAAGATTTAGTTGGAATTTTTAGCCATTTTTGAAAAATATGTATGACGTGAAATAAAGTAAGTTTGTTATATTAAAAATTATGTAGGATGTGAAATAAAGTTGATTGATTTATTGAGAATTGTGTTGGATGTGAAATAAATTGATTGTTTAATGTTGGAATTTGTGTGAGATGAGATATAAAATAAATTTTTAAGTTTTTTTTTTAAATAAATTTAAGATTTTGGCTATGGCTAATTTTAGCCATGATTTTTAGCCCATTGCCAAACAGGGCCTGATGAGTCAAATTATTTGAAAGGTAGTCAAACGTGGAACCTGTGTTTCATGAAAAATTATTGGGTGCGGACAACGCACCGTTCGGACGCCCAATCAGAGGGCGCCAAGTGTATCCGGACCTAGCTGTATGGCACACGTGGCACGACGTGTGCCCGAACCCAATAACTTCTCATGTTTCAGACATTATTTTGATTTCAATTGAGCATATCTATTCTTTATTGTTGCACTGCGTTCTTTGCAAATTTCAGCACTACTTTCACTCTTTAATATGATTGCTAAATCTAATAACTCGGCCTGTTTGTTTGTAAGATTAAATTTTATAAAATTAAAATTAAATGTGAATAAAAATATTTTTATTAAAAATTATGAATGATGTGAAAAAAAATTTATTATTATATTGAGATATGTGATGGATGTAATATAAAGTTAGTTATTATATTGAGATATGTGATATAAGTTATTTATTATTTTAGTAATATGTGTAGTGTGTAAAATAAAATTAATTTTTAATATTAAAATTTATATATGATTTGATATATTTGATTAAATTAATTTTCAACGACTAAAAATACGACTGCACTTATGTGCTTATAATATGCTCAATTCCTGGGCCTAAATTTATATCATTTGTGATATCTTGTATTTTTATTATGTATTCATTTTTTGCAAATTTTTGCAGATTTCTAATTAAAAATCAGGTATAATTAAAAATCAAATTAAAAATCACAAGATATAATTAATATTATTAAATTAATTAATACAATTAATTACTTCTCATCAGGTAATACTATGTTCCAGCGAGACCCACACATATAGTAGTTATGTTAATAAAAAATTTATATTTTAAATAAAAAAAATCTAGCTTATGTAGTAGAAAATGAATTTACATAATAACACTAAAATAAAGCTATTATATTTGAGTACAATTAATTCAATTTGCAATATGCATGCGTCGATGTGATCATATTAGACTATATAACAAAGGCATGTGACATCCATAGTAATGTTAGTGACATGTAATATAATTGGAATACAATACAAAGGCATTATTCTTTAATAATAATATTAGAATGATATAATCTTATTAGAATATAATATAAATATAATCTGCCTGCATAGTGGCATGACTATTAATGAAATAAAGCTATCATATTCAAGTACGATATAAATATTATGCGTCTTACATAGGCGCACTGATATAACCGTGGTGCGACTGTGTTAGAGTATGATATAAAGGCACGAGACACTTATAGTGGTATTGATGTAACACGATAGTATTAGAGTGTAATATCATGAAGGCATTATTTCTCGATATTGATAATATTAAAATAACACAGTTGTACTGAAATTTGAAACAAATGGCATGCATTCTGCATAGTGCCGTTGATACTACGTGAACCTATATATTAGAGTATGAAACCAAGTTTTGGGTCCTTCATATAAAACTCCAATAGTGTGTAGGTAAATACTGATTTTAAAGGTAGTGACCCATAAAAATCCCTTTATTTAAATTGAGTGATCAATATATTTTGGCAATTGTTTGCATTTTTTGGGAAAATTTTTGGCATGTAATTAATTGTAATGTCATCAACTAGCTGTTGCTTTGCTCTTATTTCCAATTTCTTGCCAAATGTTCATCCCCAAATCGTTATGTTTCATCCATTGTTTTGTTTAACTACCTATTGGCAATTTCAAACTTGCTTGTGTGGCAAATATATGATTTTACATAAGTTTATAAAAATAAAATATATTATTTGAGTTCTTTTTGCTCAAAAAATTTTCTATGTCAGTATTTTTTTGACAAATTTCATTAATTTTGATCGTTAAATTGCTATTTTAAAAATTTTAAAAATATATTTAAATATTAAAAATTACTATCAGGATATAAAGAAAAATATAAATTAAGATAAGTGAAAATACTAAAAATATATTATAATATTTAACAGACAAATTTAATAAAATTATTAAAAGAACTCATATAAAAAATTTTTGTACATAAGAAATCTAAATATAAAATTTGGGTTACATCTCAGGCCCCAATAAAATTACCTCTAAAGTGTATAGTATGAATAAATGTTAGAGATCAGTATATAACAGTCCCCGTTTTTTTGCTTATTTAAAATTAACTTGATTTAATTTTAAGCAGGCATATCACATCACACATAAAATTTAATATTAAAAATTAATTTTATTTCACATTTTACACATATTATTAAAATAATAACTAACTTATATCACATCCCTAATATATCCCAACATAATAATTAACTTTATATGACATCCCTAACACACACCTCAACATAATGATCAATTTTATTTTACATCATTCACAATTTTTATTTAAAAAAATATCTCTATTCAAGTTTAATTTTAATATTATAAATAAACAGACTCTTTTAAATTTTTAAAATAAAATTTCTATAAAAATATTTTTAAAGTAAAATATTTAATTATATATTAAAATTTGATAAAAATCCTTCATACGGGTTTCTTGAGGTGCAACACCATATTCCACATGCGTCCATTTACTTACTCGAGGGACATCCAAAGTAAATAACATCATATATCTCAAAGTTCATTAAAAAAAATAATAATAATCAAATTTGCAGTTCCATATGAAATTGGTATCTAATCTCAGGAGCCTTTAATTCCAAGAGAAATTAGGTTCATCTCAGACCTAGATAATATATATAATAATTTTAATTTTAAAAATTAATTTTATTTTATACGACACTCCTATTTTAATAAAAAAATATTTTATTTCACATACAATACTATCTTCAATAATAAATATTTTTTTTGCATCATAATATAATTAAAATATTGGGATAATACCTAGCTATATGGTATAGTATACTTTTCATTTTATATATTATATATTTATACTTGATAAATTATATTTTATATACTATAAAATATATAAAAATTTCCTCCATACCAAGTCTATTTAAGTATTAAATAAGAAAGTTGGAGTTGCACTAACTGAGAATAAACTTAGAGAAAGTTAGCTTGGATATGTTAATCGTAGACTGATTGAAACTCCAATTAAGAAAATCAAATTATTAGATTTTGCCCATATGCAAAAAGAAAGATAGAGACCAAATAAGATATGACAAAAAATTATAAAGAGTAATCTTACTCATTTAAATTTAGATAAGGATTTACTAATTGATAGAGCCAATGAAAATAAATGATTCATATAGCCGACCCCAACTAGTAGGATTAAGCCTTGGTTATTGTACTTCCAAACCAAAATTAATATACAGTATAATATTTTTAGTATTTTATGATGTGCATTGTATAAAAATATGTATCAAGTAGTGTATGTAATATATAAAATGATAAGTTTACTGTATCATGTATGTAACGACCTCGGTTTTTACCACGGCCGTTACCCAATTTTTTTTATCCTCAAATAATTCCACTATATCTTAATATAAATCTATCCTCAATATACAATTATTATATTACACCATAAATAAATATGAAATCTTAAACACAAATAATCTAAAATAATCTTTTAAATATCTCTCACCCATGCCTCTTATGCTTGTGCTAAATCTGTAAAAATATTACCAAAAATAGCAATAGTCCACCAACATGACTCAATAAGATACATCAACTAGCTATGGGCCACATAAAATATTTAATAAAATTTCACGATTATAAATTTATTATTTTAAGATTTAAGAGAATTATTACATGCATACACAGTAACATTCATGTTCCAATATCAAATGAATAAATAACATGATAACAATGACTATGATAATTATGCGTACTTAAATTATAAAATAAAAGATATCAAATAAGAATCCATAACATGAGTACTATCAAATAAATGATCATGTATATCATGAATTTTTTATGAATAATTGAATGATGTATATGCAGAATAGGTAATAACTTAGCACAATGCGAATCATAAAGATAAATAAAGGTAACATGATTTGCCTATTAATTATAATATAAATATGATAACAGAATAATTATAAAAAATATGATTAACAAGCAAATTTCTTTTTAATTACTTTTATTTTACTCTTTTGAGCCCGTAATTTCTCGTACTACGTATGCTTCAGCTGCCTTTTATACATTTAAGGATCGTCATCCCATGGCCCCGTAGGCTATGGCCCATAATGACTAAAATGTGAGATTTTCAATCAGTTTTAAGTGTTTTCATCCCCTGATCCAAAATGACAATAAACATCGTCGTGCCTATATATCATATGCTCGAGCTAAGGCAGGTGCGTAATTCTACAGAAATCACATTAAATTTTTAATCCATTGTCGCCTTTAAAATCTTGATTATAAATTTAGTCATATATCAAGCGCATACATTTGCCTAAATATTATATCATATCTTTAAATGTGACGACAAGCCCATACACTTGTCCTTCTGTAGGTGTCATAAACATAAGTCAATATATTCTTATCAAATGTGACAAGCCCGTACACTTACTCTTCTGTAGGTATCACAAACATAAGTCAATATATTCTCATCAAATATGACGACAAGTTCATACACTTGCTCTCCCGTAAGTGTCACAAACACAAGTCAATATATTTTTCATCAAATATGAAGACAAGTCTGTACACTTGCCCTCCCGTAGGTGTCACAAATACAAGTTAATATATTTTTATCGAATGTGATGACAAGTCCGTACACTTGCCCTCCCGTAGGTATCACAAACACAAGTCAATATATTCACATCGAATGTGACGATAAGTCCGTACACTTATCCTCCCGTAGGTATCACAAATATAAGTCAATATATTTATATCGAATGTAACGAAAAGTCCGTACACTTGTCCTCCCATAGGTGTCACAGTCGAGAAAAAGAAGCATATCATTCTGTAACATATTTATCTCTTTATTGAATAAACAAACAGAACTACTAATTAATTCATAATAATTTACATAAATCATATATTATCAAACTTTCACAATGCACATTGTACATTATAATCTCGATGATTTAATTTTAAATTATCTCTTCAATTTGAATTAAATTTCGATAGTAATTCAACAATTACCAATAAAAGCAATCATGATATCTTCAAAGATATTTTAATTTAAATTAATAAAGATCATTAACTCTTCATATATAATTCATGAAATTTCAATCAAAGTTTAATGAGAGTATTATTAGAGCTGATAATATAGCTATAATCCATATTTGAGTCTCATATTAAAGTGAGTCAAATTGAATCATGATCAATTCTAAATTTCATTTATGTCACTCTATGATTATAAAAATATCATCACTATTCGAATTAAATCATCTATCAACAAATCTATTAGCATAAGTTTTAAACTTTGAATTATCAAGGATTATTTAAATCATCAATCTTCAATATATCATAGCATTTGAAATCGACTTCATAAGTCCAATTTTTCTAAATATAATAATTGATACATCTGCCAAAGTAACTCAATTGTTTGGACTTCTAAAATAAAATATATATTTTTAGACTAATTAATGAGAGCACTATATAAATATGATAAATAATCTAATAATCTAATAATCTCCAAATTTACATTCAATAGCAATCATCCGACATAAGAAATTTTCATTTAATTTACATGTGATCGTAAGCCTTTTAAAAATAGATTTTTTATGTTAAATTACTCTAGCAAAATCTCTTTCAAAATGAACTTTTCAAATAAAAATTTTTATATAAAAGTTATAGTATAATGTGTCCTTTATCTTCATATAAAATTTCATGTTAATTCGAATTTATTTGGTACACCAAATCCCATGTGAACTAAACTCAGTCAGAAAATCTGAATTTCTATCAGATTTTACTAATGACATCGAAACCATACTTTTTATTCAGAATTAATCAAACTTCTTTACAAAGATTGTAGGTAACTTCAAGCTCTAACTGACTACCAATTTTCATCAAAATTCGAGATCATTTTATACCCAAAATAATGCTATAAAGCTCAGATCTTAAATAAAAATATTCCAGCAATATACAATCATGTATATATCTAAACAAATTTATCTAATAAAATAATTTAAGTCCATAAATGAAATTTATAGTCATAAACATGATGCAAATATCAGTAATGTAATAAAATAAAATTTTACAAATAATTAAATATTAAATTTATTCAATCTTTGTTAAATTATTATAAATCAAATTATGCGAATTCTTATTTTTGATTAATTTAAACCCTAATAGTTAGAGATATCTCCTACTTTTTCCTCCTTTTCCTCTTGCCTTCTCTTCCGAATCTTTGAAATCTTTCTTCCATAGTTGCCGATTCAAAGGAGAAAGGTTGTGATGCCTCAGATTTCTAATTCTCTCTTCTACTTTCTCTCTCTTTCTCCTCTCTCTTTTCTCTCTCTCACCTTTTCTCATTTTCGGCCAGTAAAGAGGGGCTAAGGCCGACGGTTACGAATCGGGAGAGAGATGAATCAATATGTGAGAAAAGAGAAACATTATTTACTCTAATAACTTAACCTAAGAATAAATCTAGTATTTCTCCCAAGGCTAAAATTAAGGGATAATTAAATCTCAAAAATTCAAAATTTAAAAATTGATAACAAATAATCCTTTAACCGATAACCATATCTCTTAAATATCTACAATTTTGATAAATCCTCATGAAAAATTTAAATCAATAAATACTCAAATAAATTAGAAGATATTAAATAAATTCAAATTTAAATCAAGAAAATAATTTTCTAATATTTCTCTTAATATTTTTAAATAAATACTAGATCTTACAAAAAATATTTTTACATCTAAAATTTCTTTTAACATTCTTTCTAGGTCATTTTTGGAGATGAAATAAATCAAAAGAATCATCCAAAATTTCTTCTATATTTTCTATACCAAAATACCGTAAATATCATTTATTAACCAAATTTGTACAAATAATTCTAATTTATAATACACATCAAAATTTAAAATTTTGAGATATTACAATGTAGATAATTATTAATAAAATATATATTTTTCTCTCTCTTAAAAAATTAGTATTTCTAAATTATATTTTAACCAGATGATTCCTAATTATGTTCCACATAAAAGAAGGTGGGCGTATAAAATAAATATGGATGAAATAAAAAAACCAACCAGGTAATGCATGCTAACGCGTGGAAGATTTCAATTTTTTTTTTGTTTTTTTGGGTGGAATAGCGTGGAATAACTAAATGGTAATAAGATTGGAAACTCATGGAAGTAGGGCCGTTATCGATACGATTTCAAGCCGAGTTAATATCAGCTCAAAATCGAATCGATCACATTTTAATCGACCCGAAGTCAATTGAATTCGACTTGGAGTCGGCTCGAGTAAATTCCAATCAACTTCAAGCCGATTTCGAATTTCATTTTTTTTTTCAAGCCTATCTCGAGCCTGGTAAGCCGGACTCGATTCGGCTCGAGATCGGCTCAGTTTATAATATATATTATATTTAATATATATTATATACATATGTTATACATATATATGTATTATAATATAAAATGTATTTTAAATCGAGTTGATTTCGAATTGGATCGAGCCGAGCCTATCCTGACTCAAAATCGGCTTGAAATCATTACTATGTCGAACTTTTAGCTCATTAGTCGGCTCATTTAGATCGACTCGATTTTGATTCGATCTAAAATCGATTCAACTCTTGATAAATTTTCAATTGATTTTCGATCTTCGATCTAATGCAAATTTGCTGGATAGGATATTATTATTATTATTATTATTATTATTATTATTTTGAAATAATAGCTAGATATATATGGATGATTAAAATCGGTCGGATTCACGAAAAATTTTGAGTTCGACTCGACTGCTGCGCGGCGCCATGCATGCCATCTGGAATGTAATTTCAAATGATTAGATGGAATTTGATGTTGCCAACCTGTACTTTTGTATTATCATCCATGCCATCAGCTGGAATGTAATTTGAAAAGATTAGATGGAATTTGATATTGCCAACCTGTACTTTTGTATTATCATCCATGCCATCTGGAATGTAATTTTAAAAGATTAGATGGAATTTGATATAATTGCCAACCTGTGCTTTTGTATTATCTGTTTTTCTTTTTCAATTTAATTTAACAATACCAAGGAATCTATATATATATATATATGTATTTCAATATATATATATATATATATGTATATATTTTAAGCAATATATATTACATATTGAAGAAATTAAAATATAAAAATATATATTATACATATAAATTTAATTAAAATATTATATAAAATATATTAAATGAATATATAAATATTAAAATAAAAATTAATTCAACGCAATAATCCATTTGAGCTCAAAAAAGTTGAATTCAAATTAAGGATGATCAGAGTTTGTTAACAATCCTATGTTCGACAAACGTGCATGCAATCAAATTGTTGATGGGATCATCCGACACGGCAGGTGGTGGAGATGTAGATAAATGGCATATTAATTATAAAAAATTAAGTATTTTATTTTATTTTTTAAAATATTATATATATATATATATATATATATATTACACTTTTATAAAATTGTATAATTATTGATGTATTTTCATATATTTATTTTATTAGCTTGTTTGATTGGAATATAATTTTGAAATATTTTAAAATTTCTTGAAATTAAAAGAAAAAAAGTTATTTTGTAGTTATGATGTGAAATAAATATATTTTATTATTGAGAGTTACGTTAGATATGAAATAAAATTAATTTTTCTATTAAATATGCATTATTTTTTAATTTTAAAATTTTTGTAACACGTAAAATAAAGTTGATTTTTAATATTTAATTATATGTATGATGAGAAATAAATATAAAATATTGACTAAAATATTTTTAAAATAATTTAGGTCATTTTTGACTCTTAACCAAATAAACTTAATTTGCATATAGTTCACAGAATCATAATACATAGAACCTTATATTTTACTATTTTAAATTTAAAATAAAAATATATATATAATTAATTCATGAAATAAAAAGTATTTGAAATAGCTAAAATTTAAGATTTAAGATTTAAAAGCTTTAGTTTTTAGTGTTAAAATAATTAAAAATATAAATAAGAATATTTAATATTTTGAATTATATGTTTTTATTTTAGAGATTAAAATTTAGAGTAGTGAGATTTTATTAAAAATGATATAAAATTTATAATTTTGTGAAATTGTAGGGTAATGTAAGTAATATTTTTATTTTTTTAATAATTATAAAAATATATAATTTATTTGATATACTAATATAATATTAAAAGGTGTGATGATGCTTGTATTTAATGGCCTCGCTGTCGCCTGCCTTCTCCTCACCTCGCTCTCCACAGGACCCATGGCTTGTTAGAGATTTTATTCTTTTCTTTTAAGTTTTCTCTTCTACCGCTTTATATTAGATAGTATTGTGCTTACCACCTTCCAACATGGCTTCCGGCGACCATCTCCTCCTCCCTCGCGCTGCAGTCCTCCTCCTCCTTATCTACGCCTCCACGGCGTCAGAGGTGGAAGACTTCTCTGCTCCGTTAGATAATGAACAGTTGCTAACAGCCAGCATCGCTGCGGTTGCGGAGTACAATCATCGACTTGCCCGTAAGGGCTCAATTTTTAGAATCCACATGAAGTCGACGTTGAATGGTTACTTCATGGTGTTCGGCGTCGACGGAGTTCTTTATATAAAACATGTCGTCGAAATAGTTTTCAAATTTGTGGTAAACCGGACAAATATTGAATTGCCACAAGAGCAGTTGTTAACTATGGCCTTCCTCGTGAAGGCTAGTCTATCTATTACTAGAGAGAACTTTAAACCTGGGTCCTTCAGCTCCTCGCAACATCGTCCATACGACCGCGGCCACTGAATTATGAATGAATATATATATATATATATATATATTACTAGATGATCAGGCTAGCAGCTGAAAGTCTGGTCGGAAGATCCAGCTTCATATCTCTCGTGTTAAGTTCTATTAATAAACGCTAGCTAGCTCCTTGAGTGCGTGACATTAATTAATATTGTATTAATTATGATAATTCAATCAAATTTACTGATTTGTGTTCACCTTCACTACTGCTTAATGTATAATTTGATCTCTGATCATGAACTTATAAGGAAATTAATAATTTTTACATTTTTTCTTCTGAATTTGTGTAATTATATATATTTAGGGGGCGTTTGATTCTGTGTTATCTGGATGTTATGTAATATCTCGTGATCTAAATGTAGAAGTATATATTATCTACTTTGGCTTTTGAAAAACTGCGTGATTGATCATCACTTGAGTACTTTTCAGGATTTCGTCCATCCAAATACTATTTCGGCTCAAGCATGCTTAACTACAGAGTTATCCATCATTAGCTTCACGATTTTACCTAAAAGGTGTTTTTGCCTTTAATTTGAGATATGCACGTTATTTATTTATACAATTTAGGATTTTCTTTTTTTTTAATGTGGGACTATTCATTCTTGTGCCTCTCTTACCATCTTTTATCGGTCTATAAACCTGCCAAGAGCTATACTTTGTCTCAGTGATTCCGTTCTTTTTTAGGATATCACTTGGCAATCACTTCCTTTTTTTTATAATTAACATGTTATGTCATATTATTTTAAGAAAATAATTATTTGGTTTAACGACATCTATAAATAATCTTATATAAAATTATATAATTATTAATTAAAATATAATATTTAGATATCATGTCATCTAAATTATATAGCATGTCATCTCAAAATTGAATTGTATTTCTTTTAACTCGAGGCTAACCCCAAAATAAATTGGTTACAACTCATAGTCAAATCAAGGTGTGTGAATGTATATATAGACATGAAATGAATTTAAAACATATTTTACTTATATAAAGCATAATTTATATATACATATATACATGCATATATATAATAATTTTTTTTTGAAAAGGTGCGGTTAAAATTATAACTCCAAATAAGTCATTTACATTTTTGGGTGTCATGCAAATTAATTTTTTCATTTATTCACCTGTTACATGTCTTTTTTTGTTTTAAATAATAATTTATGATTGATAGCTATATGACCGACCCAATGTTTATAAAAAAATAAACTTATGCAATTTTTTAAACCTTAAAATGATTTTAGTTGCATTTGTATGTATAAATAAATTTATATATATTTTGAGCTAAAAGAAAATTTATTATTATATATATAAAGTGCAATAATAAAATTAAAAAAAAAATTCATGTAATCGATCTCACCTAATAGAATAAGAAGTCGATAGCAAGTACTCAGTCAAGTTAGATCTCCTTGTATTCACCTAATGACCAGCTCCCTAGCTTGCTGGTTGAACTGTATATGTGGTTCAAGGCCTTGTTGATGTCACTAGTTTACTAAACTTTCTCCATGCTCTGTAAATACTTCATTCATATCCTTATGATCGCTTACAAATTATTATAAACTTACGTAATATTATATCTTAAATTCAAAAACTTTAATATGATTTTTCTATTTAAAATAAAAAAATATCAACCAAATCATTTAAAAATTTAAAAGTAATTAATAGTAGTCAAATTTACATCTAATATTACGTTTAAACATGAGGAGTTTTCTTGAAATCCAAAATTCTAAAACATTTTTTAAACATGAATGCATGTAGTTATCAGTGTGGTTTCTCAAGGAAATTATCCTTGAGGAGGTTATTCTCTCAAACCTTGAAGTTATTTTCGTGATTTATTTTTTAAAAAAATTACTGTTTCTTCAAAAGTCACATACATATACACGTACAACCTCTTGAATTTTTAATAAAAAATAATTTCAGAAATACTTCTATTGCATGCGTGCATGCTTTTTGGCCAACCAAAACTCCCTCTTTTAACAATTAATAGTGTGTCCAATTCCATAATTAAACAAAGCTATTTATTCAATAGGCGTGTTTTTTTGTCTTTTTATTAATTCTTATTGAATAAAAGTATTTAATTTAATATTATCTAAATATTATATCATATTATTTTAAAAAATATATATCTATAATCATGAAATTATTTTATTATTATTACTTTTTTGTTAAATCATATACGTATATCTATATATAATGCCATCACTAGGTTGAGCTTTTTTCTTTAAGGTGTTCTTTTCTTTTGACGTGCTCAAAAGAACATGCTCATATATGCTCATATGTTCTGTGTTCTCTTCCTCCGACTATTATTCCACCTATCTACATGAAAGTCACTTCTAACTAATTAACATTACATTTAGGGGGCGTTTGGTTCAATGTTATCTTGATGTTATGTTATGTTATCTAGAGAATACAATTGTTTGGTTTAATGATATCTACAAATAATCTTTTATTTGATTATAAAATTATTAATCAAAAGATGACATCTAGATGTCATCTTTTGATTAATAATTTTATAATCAAATAGAAGATAAGCAAATTGTGCAAAGGCTTCTAATTCTGCAAATTATTAATTAAAAGATGATATCTAGATGTCATGATATCTAGATTATGTAACATAACATCAAGATAACACATAACAAAACGCCCCCTTAATTTTTTAAATCAATAAATTTGTCACAGGTTTTATTTAAAAAATTATAAAAAATAATTCATTCATTTATATTGAATATGATCTTTTTTAAAAATATCTTCTTATCTCTATCTTTAATATATTTTATTTAAATCAAATTTTTAATTATTCACTCAACTTAATAAATTTGTTTATATATTTTTCTTTTTTTTAATAACTAACTTTTTGCAAAGATTTTCAGAGACTATTTTTTATTCAAGAGGACTTAACATTCAAAAGAAAATTAGAACTTACTCCTAAATTACCTCTTAAAGAGAAAAAAAGGATGATAAGATGATTAAAACTTTAGTCCTTAATTATGATAATATTTTTTGAAAATATTTGTTAGGGGAAAAAGTTTGACAGCACCATTTAATTTCCATGAGTAGAGTTATGAAAGGCAACTCACAAAAGGAAAGATAACTAGTACAATAATACGACACTCAGGAGTTAGCAACTAGGATTATAAGTAATATTATTTTCCGGTCTTCACTTCTTGAGAATGCAGGATTCAAGTCACAAATGCGATAGGTTCAATTATCTAGCATTCTTGCGGCTTGCAGAGCACTGGTTGAGATAGAGATTGGCAGGCAACATCATGGTATCGCTTGAGGCGATGCCTTCATAACGATTTGATTCTTGGTACTGCAGTAATTGATATGTATTCAAATTTAAGCTCACCATGTTTTTTGAAATCTTCAAGCAAGGAATGTGGTCTCATGGAATGCACTCATTTCAGGATATGTGCAGGAAGGATAAACAGAAGGGACAATTGTGTTATTTCATGAGATGAGAATGTTAATCTCTCCTGACCAATTCATTCTTGCTATTCTACTTACGCTGGCTGCTAATAAAGGGGATGGGGTTCTGGGAAGGCAAATACATGCCCATATGATTAGAGTTGGCATTAAGCTGAACATAGTAGTAGAGACTGAGTTGGTTCTTATTTTAGGGTGCATTTTGTTTATTCTGTCAAATGCAACTTTTTGGAGTCAAACCAGATTGCTTTTCACTGACCAGTGTTCTCTCTGCTTGCATCGGCCTCACAGATTTGAAGAAAGGAAAGCAAATTTATGGTTTTGTAATAAGAAGCAAATCAGAAGATCAAACACTATGCTCAATGCCGGTTGATACCATAAGTTATGCTACAAAGTATACAAGAATGCTAGAGTAAAAGATGTTTTCCTCCATAATATGATGATATCAGCCTTACTGGAGTGTGGAAGAACAATGAAGCCAGAAGATTATTTGATGAAATGGAAGAAAAAATCATAGTTTCATGGCCTGTGATGCTGATGGGTTAGTCAAAAGGCAATGATTGGAATGAGACGTTGAGACTCTTCATCAAAATGACCGAGGAAGGAATTGATTACGAATCATCAACCATGGTTCCTTTGTTCAACCTCTGCGCGAGCTTGCCAGCACTTGAAGTTGGTAAAATGCTCTGTAGTATTGTGCTCAAGAGATGCTTTTCTTATAACAATGCAGCCGTAGACTCTGTCATCGTTGACATGTCCTGGAAATGTGGGTCATTAGGACATGCAAGAAGCTACTTATATATTGTGACATGGAATGATCGAAATATTGTGACATGGAATTCGATAATCAACTCCTACAGTAAACATGGAGAAAGCAAAGAAGTCCTTTGACTCATACAAGCAAATGAAGAATGAGAACCTAAAACCAAACGTCGTCACCTTTCTCTCCCTAATTTCAGCTTCCAGACACAATGGGCTAGTAGAAAAAGAATTAAATTGCTTCATTTCCTTGGTTTTGGACCATGGGATTGAGCCTTGCGCTGAGCATGATTCGCGCATGGTTGATCTCCTTGGAAGAGCAGGATTTCTAGAAGAAGCAATTGAACTTATTGATAAAATGCCGTTAGAAGCAGAGGTTTCAACATGAGGAGCTTTACTTGGAGCTTGCCGGATTCATCAAGATGTTGAATTAGAGAGGTTTGCACCTGAGAAACTATTTGAATTAAATCCAGAGAACGCTGGACATTCTGTTTTGATGGACAATATATATTCTTTAGCAGGAATGTTGGAGGCAGCTTACAGGATTAGGGAATCAATGAAATCCAAAGGTGTTAAGAAGGAGCTTGGATTAAGCTGGATTGAGATTGGTAGTGAAGTACGTAAGTTCCGTGCTGGGGATCGAAGTCATCCCGTTGCTGGAGAAATATACAATATGTTAAGGGATTTAACTGCAAAATTGAGGAAGATGGCATGCATTCATGATGATAATTTTTGTTCTTCAGCGTTGCTAGAGGTTAGCAGTTTGCTTAGATCTTCCAGTACCTGCCACGTTAGTGACAGAATCCGTTAGAACATACTCGTAAATTATACACTAACAAAGCCTTTAAACAAAAACAATTAAATAATAATAATAATGATGATTATGATAATAATAATAATAATAGCATATTAATATGATGTAATAAGAAAAATGAATAATTAAACACGTATAATATAGATTTCAATTAAGCTTGCATGTAAGATAAAGAAATGGCATAGCATAGTGTGAACAGTATATTAACCAAACATAATATGATTTGCATAGTAAGTACAATATCAGCATGTAAACAGAAACGATAAAAAATTATAAGTAACGAGCAAAATTCTTTTTATTAGTTCTATTTTTATTTTTAGGGCTTGTGATTTCTCGTACTACGTTTCAGCTGTCTTTTACATCTTTGGGGATCGTCACCCCCCATGAAGAGCCCTTTGTAGGCATATCCAATGGACGTCGTCGCGCCAAATATCATGTGAGGACCTCTAATGGACACGTATCTATAGCAGACACGTATCTACTTTGGGGATTATCACCCGCCATGATAATCGAAAACTGCCAATGGACGTCATCGCGCCAAATATCATATCATATGCTCGAGCTAAGGCAAGTGCGTAATCCCACAAAAATCACATTTAGTTTTTAATCCTTTATCGCGACAAGTCCATATACTTGTCCTCTCATAAGTGTCACGACCTTAAGAGTGAATTAATTGTATGAATGTGATTAAAAATAATTATATACTTTGATTTGCATATATTTAGTTAATCGGACGATACAGTCAATACTTGAAATGAAATTTAATGTTTGTTTTTTGATATTTTCAACCTCAAATAGCACCCAAACCTCACATTAATCAAGTATTATAAACACTATATTATATGATGATGTGCCTAGGACATATCGGGTTTGGTTGGAAGGAGACTCAATGGAGGTGCTACAACTCATTCACAATAGCTTGTCCCAATATGGAAGCTCTCGACGCCAATTAGATTTCACACGGCATGTGTGGAACTATTCAGATCAGCAACAAGAAGAGGAACAATGAGTTGATACCACTAGTATATCAAAATGTCAAATGGAACATCATTTTCAACATCAACAACCAGTAAAGAGAGCTCTAAATGGAATACTAATAATGCCATCAGAAGATCTTAGAACCCATACAAACCCGAATAGAGGCATTATCCTTGAACAGATTATAAATATTTTGTTTTCATTCTCTTCTTGTAAGATTACACATATATCGCGTAACGTAAATACTGCAGCCGACTTTTTGGCTCATTATACTACGCTAGGTAATTTTCGCTGGGAGAGAGATATGCCTCTTCCTATTGCCTTTTGCAACATCCTCAAGGAGGATGCTAGTTGACTTCTATAATATTTGTAATTTTGATTTAGTTTAATACTATGGCTTGCTATTTTTCAAAAAAATAAAACTTTAAGCCTGCTTCAGTGCTTGAAAGAATAATTTCTTAACACAATCCTTTCTGAAGTTGTACATCTTATTCTTCTTATTTTCTAAGGATTGCCATTTTCCTTCATAGATTTACTTGGTTGATGTGGGATTACTTTGTGATAGAGGAGTTTCAATTGTATATTCCTTCTTTCTTTTGTCTACTGTATAGGCTGCAAGATTTCCTGTTTCATGTGCTTTCTGCCTTTTAGTTCGTTCAAAGCTGACTTCATATTTTTGTGAATTGATTTTCTCATAAGTAATGATCTTGTCAAGCAATTCTTAGAACATGGCAGTTGGCGTTGTTTGCACAAACGTTGCTATAGCGGGTTCTAGTTTAGCTATGACTAGAAGGTGGCTTATCACACTTCAGACTCATATTTTGCTATCTAGCTACGAAGTAAGTGACTGTTTTGTATTTATTTCATTATTCTCTGGAGAGATCTGCCAGCGTCACCTTCTCTCTAGTACTAGCAAATCTTCTGACAAACAAATCTTCTAACTCCGCAAAAGTTGTCATCGAACCGTTAAGCAACTCTGAATAGTATTCAAAAGCTGATCCTGAGATGCTGCTGACAAATTGTTTTAATAAATAAACATCATTGACTCCAATATCATAGCACGTTGCTCCAAACTGGCTATGTACTGTTGTGGATTTTCAGTTCCATCGAACACATTGAATTTGGGACGCTATACCCCTGTGAATATTTTATACTATCATATTCAGCCGGGTAACATTTCCCCTTCTTCATTCTCGCATCTTGTCTTTCCGATACCACAAGAGCTTTTACCATCCTTTCAATTTGTGTCTACAAGCTTTCTGCATTAACGGATCATTCCTTTATTTCCCATGTCTGGGTGTCTTGCATACTGCTTGAGGATGGCTCTGTGTACGATTTACTAATGACAGAATTATTACTTCTTTGACCGGGCATGCGGGAGTTCCCCGAGGATGGAATTTCTGTTTCCCGAAATTGTGCGTTGATAATTCCTTCGAAATGTGAGCATAATTGTTTCACCATAAATTCTACTAGCTCCATATGATCGTCCAACATTTTAAGCTCATTTTTCTGTATTTGAGCTTGTCTTTCCAATTGTTGAAGACAAGTAATGGGAATTAGAGTCCCCTCCTCTTCTGCTTCGATATTACCTTCTTCACGCACGATTTGCTCATTATTTCGTTCAAGATAAGTTGGTTCTTGAGGTAGTGGTGCAACCTTCTTGCCTCTCGCCTCTACGAGGCTCACAATATGGACTTTATAATTTGGGCGCGATCGTTCGGACAGTTTTTCAGAATTTTTATCTAAAGGTTCTTTGTCTTTCCTGTTTTCACCCCAAAAAAGGTTTTCTATCTCGGCTTTATTCATGATCATATTTTTTGGGGGACTTTTATCGTTCTTCTATTGATATTGATTAACCTCGTTCGGGGACCTTACATGATTGTTCACTTTGCCAAAATTGTATAGCAGAGTGGACCTGGTGGGGACACAAATTAGCATTGAATTGGATGGCTAGGATGATGTCAAGTACTGGATCAAAATTCAAATTCATATTAATTAGAGCTATTAGAGATTTTCATATTAGCTTTATTTAGATTTGATTTAATTTGATTCAGAGCATATTTGAGAGGTTTGAAAGACTCACCATATTTGGAGTTGATTTTATTTTATTATAATAGAATTAATTCCATAATTGCTTTTATTTATTTGGTATTTTATTTCCTGCATTCAATATTGTATTTTCAAATTTTTTTATGGGATCTCTCTATATAAAGAGGTCGCCTTGTATTGTAAAAGAATAGCATTTGATGAATGAAATTATGTTTGAGTTTTCTCAGAGCCTAGATTCAGATTAAGGGGTCGATATTCCGATGAAGAAAAGGGTAGGGTTAGCCTTTGGTGAGAATCCTCAAATTAGCCTAATTATCCACTTTTCAAAAAAAAAAAATATATCTTTGCGCACTCACTTACCTACGATGCTCGCTCTGCTTGTAGAGCGGTGCAGTTCCGCCAAACTCGTCCGACGCGTCTGCTCTCCGAGAGCGCCCGGCTGCAGCACCTGCGAGCCCTGTGCTAGCGCGCGCTAAGCCACAGCTGCCTAGCACCCGCCCGAGCTCCCGCGAGCGCCTACACGCGCTCGCTTGCGCGCGCGCCCGCTTGAGCTCCCGCTTGCGCGTCTGCCAGCGTCCGCTTGTGCCGGCGCTGGCGCGCCCGTCTGCACCAGCTTGTGCCGGCGCCGGCGCGCTCACCCGCGATCGCTCGCGCTCCTGCGAGCTGTTTGCTCTTTGTCCGCGCGTCACCCCTACTCGACCAGATCAGTGAATCATTGTCGGTGACTCTTCTCCGATTCAAATCGCTAGTAAATTCTTTCCCAAACGCAACTAAGCTGATTATTTGATTTCAACACAAATTATTCGCTTGACTTGGATTATTTATTTGACTCTAATTGTGTGACCCGATATTTCTTTATGTGTCAATTACTGTTGGATTTAGCTGTGAGACGTCTGTCCTAAAGTCCTGAGCCTCGGATCTGTTTGCTCTTTGTCCGCGTGTCACCCCTACTCGACCAGATCAGTGAATCATTGTCGGTGACTCTTCTCCGATTCAAATCGCTAGTAAATTCTTTCCCAAACGCAACTAAGCTGATTATTTGATTTCAACACAAATTATTCATTTGACTTGGATTATTTATTTGGCTCTAATTGTGTGACCCGATATTTCTTTGTGTGTCAATTACTGTTGGATTTAGCTGTGAGACGTCTGTCCTAAATTCCTGAGCCTCGGATCTGATTTATTGAATTTAATTAACGCCCTAATCTAAATTGATAAATTCTTATTTATCATACAATCCAGTTTAATTTTAATTTTAAAATATCTTAATTTACAGGATTCAAAAAATTTATTTATCATATAATTTATTTAGAAAAAATTTTCTCTTAATTAAAATAATTTGCTAATCAATTTTGCTGAATATAAATATAAAATATCATTGACATATTTTTCCGTCCCGCATCAGGACCAATGATGTTCACCCTTATTCTTTTCTGTTTTTCAAATCCAAATTTAACGGGACCTTCCATATCCAAATCGTTATCATAATAAAATTTCCTTTTACTGATAGACTAACGATGTATATATAGATGGGACCTCTCAGGAGGTGGAAACCTGTGGGAAGACATCCAGGCACCCCTCTAATGTTCACCATAGTAGATTTTCTTTAACAAAGCTTCGCCTCGTCATGCTGAGAAAGAGAATTCTCTAACTTGCTGTCTTTTCTTTGCAGGTACAACTTGCCATTGCTCATATTTATCTCCTTTTTTTTGTTGTCATTCCAACCTCTACTCTTTCACTTACATTAGCACATTATAAATTTTCTTGTTAAGGAGGTGCTTTAATAGGCGCTTGTGCTACAACAAAGGCCTTGAGGACTACAGTCATACTATTTCTTTTGACCATCTTTAAAAGGTCAAACTTGTTTGATGTTGGGATATTAATAATTGTTTGTGACTCCAACTTCTGGAGTTGAGTGCTCTGCTTGAGCTATTTTTGCCATTCTTTGACTAGCTGATGCTTTACTCATTGCCCTCTAATTCATTGGGATTTTAGAGGTTGATGACTCTCCCATGAATTAGGGGACCAATGGTCATATTCCTTCCTTCTTTGAGTATACGCTCCCATTTTCTCCTGCTCCAAGACGCCTACTGTTTGTACATTTGGCCCTTTTCCTCTGCTAAGGAGGCGTGGGATAACAACCCCCTCATCAGCTCTTTACCCTTAGTCTTTCTCAATCGAGTAATTAGGTTGCTGAAAAGAATCTTCCAGTGAGAATAAAAGAGAAATCGTCTCGAGCGGAGTCACCAGAAATTAATTCGCTCGAGAAATGAAAAGTCGACAAGCGTATATTGCATTTGAAGAATTTCCCCTCTCGAAACAAGTTGATTTCGTCTTAGAGGTGATAACTCCAGAACTTCAGAATTTATGGGGATCAACGATTTCCTACAAAGGCAAGCCTCTGTAGTTAATTACCTTTCTTCGATAACTCACTAAATTTATCCAGTTGGGATTTACCCACTTATGACCTTTTATCATTTCCTAACTCAACTCATTGAACTTGCGAGATAACATTTAAAAGGGTATAGTAACATACTATCAAGGAGTAGGCATCACAAGCCTTAGGGAGAACTTAAACTGAGCCTTTAGCTTTGTTGATGGCTTATTGAATTGAATATGTTGACTTATCAAGGACTACCTTGACCAGACCGAAATGAGCATCTCTTTTAGTTAGTATTTTTGAAGAAGAGATTGCTTCGAAAATGATCTTCAATGCATGAGTTTGATCATACAACTGTAGTCATAGACTTTGTAGGGATTTATTCCATGTATGCGACATCAAAATAGGATCTCATTTAAGATCGTGCATGGAGAAGTGTTTGAAGAAATAGTTTCGAAAATTTGGTTCGAAGAGTTCCTTAGAAAAAGTGTTCAATTTCCCTCGGACAGGTTTTCCATAAGAAGATAGGCTCGAACGCTTGATTCAAATGAAAACACCAAGGTCACACTTCACGAGTCTTAGCTTTTGATAGATTTGGGTCTCTAGTCTCGTTTGAAAAGGATGAGTATTAGATGCAAGGAATTATTATCAACCCAGAAACCCCCCTTGATTTTATATTTCTTAAAGATTGTCCAATATTAATGCCAGACAGGAGTTAGTACTGATATGTTTGACGCATAGAGATATCGAAAAAGTTTAATAGGATCCTTTATCATCATTTTTCTCTCCTTTTTAATAATATTCACTCCATAATTCCAGGATTCGGAAGTAATTTACTAGGGGTTTCTTGTTGATTCGAGGCAAAGTTGGCCTTGGATTAGCCAAGGACAGCATCCTCTCATCATTTTAAAGTCTTCGTTATTCTGACCATTGAGTAAGATTTATAAATTCAGACTTCTATCTCTTGGTTTATGGGAACCTCTATTAGTCATATAGTACCTCCAAGGATCCCAAGATATATCTTCTTGGATCAGTCTTGACGAATGCCCATGACCAAAATGAATTTTAGAGTTCGCTGGGAAGGAAGGAGAAGTTTAGAACCTAGGAGCAAAAAGAGAAGCTCACTAATCTTAGCTTCTTCCTCTGTTCACTATTCTCCACCCTGCAATTCAACACTTCGAGATTCCAGCCCCTTCATCAATGGACTAGAAGAGATATTTATGGGTGACGCTGTTGGCTCCTTTGTTTAATTTTCGACTAGAATCAATGACTAGTTCTGTCGAAATCAAGCTTCTTCGAAGATCGTCTTCAATAGAAGGATCTTAGTTTCGCGGAAGCTTCTACTTGATTGGTTTGGGTCTTCGAAGACTCTGGATTCATCGAAGGAAATGGGTCCGTGCTATTCTTTAGAACTTCATTCCTTAGATGCCACTGATTGATTTGAGCCACCTCTTCGAAAACTTGTTCCCTCAAAATCGGGGTAATGTTCGAAAATATCGAACCTTTCAAACGGTCATACAAAACGTTACTTCTGCCATTTTGAAAACTTTTTAAAGACAAACAAAGATACCAAATACAATCAACTAATATTTTAATAGAAGATTAATGGTACTCCATTCTTCTAAGTCAGCTCCAAATCTTCAATTAATATCAATCAGTCAAATCAGCCTCGAATCATAAAATCAACTAAAATCTAAATATGTAATTAGGATCAAGCAACTTTAAAAAATAATCAAATATAAATTATCGTAATGTCCCCACTACCAAATGATGAATTTATTATTTTCTCTATTGAAAGCATGGTGAATAGCCTCAAAGGCCGCAGCTCCTCAATAGAACACTACGAAAAATGAAACTCAAATCTCATCATCATGAAGGTTATTCTCCAAAATTAAAGATGCAATTCCTCTTCCATTTCAATAAGCAATAATCTTAAGACAATTAATTGTGCCAATTAAGTGACTGAAATGGTGCCTTGACCACCACATCACCTAATCACTGACATGGTTGAAGGAATATGTTACTGATGATTAAACATAAGAATCACAACAAAGCTTTCCTACTGAAAGTTTAGGACTAATTTAGGCCTCACCCAGCTCACTAGTGAGTTATGTGAATCTAATGAAAATACATCCTCCAAAGTGGTGAACTGAGAGAGCTGAAGGGAGTATGTCTCAGGGTGGTTACCGGACCGGTTCCGGTCCGGTTCTATCGGTTCCAGGTCCAACCATGGTCTGATCCGGTTCCAACCGATTCCGGATCCAGTCCGATTCCAACCAGTTTAGGATCCGGTCCGGAACTAGTTAGCTTAGCTTGGATCCGGTCCGAGTCCGGTTCGGATCTATATATTTGGGTTGGATCGGATCAATCGGATAAATTAATTTAAAACTATATTTTTTATGTATTTTATAAAAAAATATTTTATATTTTATAATATTTCTGAAAAAATTAACATAAAAAAATTCCAAAAAAAATTATTAATATTAACGAAATATTTAAAATAATAATTACAATCCGTACAAATATTTCACATTACAAAAAAATTATTCATCGTAATTACAAAGAATTCATCTCGAGTACTCCTCTTCTTCTAAACTGTTATTCTTAAATTTGTTCACGAAATTATATTGTTGATTTCGTAACTCAACAACAAACTAATCCTATAGACAGGTAAGCATGCAAAGGATTGCAGGAGATACTGCTTCTGTAGTCTCCTATTATTTATTCATGTGGTGAAAAAAGCTGATTCAGAAGCTATAATTGAAGCTTGGGCTGCTAGAACATCTCGTGCCAAAGCAGATAGAACGAGATGTTGCTTTGATGAGCTTTTCTACCACTCCAATAAGCTCATATCATCATCAAAGTTCTCCCTAAGATGTATATAGAACTGCAACTCGTTCAGATTTGTAGGTGCTTGACTCTGTGTAGTGGATTCGCCAGAAGTTGTTTTTCCTTTTGTCTATAGCAAGAGATCTTTTTGCCGCCACTGACCTAAGAATGTTGAAAATACAAGACTTTTTCTGTGTTCCTGTATGTATCTCCACACGTTACACGTTTCTGCTGTTCACTGTAATAAAGAGAAAATAACTCTTGGAGAGTTGTAAAAACTGATGCTTTTTTAGCATCGGTATTACTCCCCAAGAAATCAGAATATTTCGCGTAAAAAATTTCAATAACTTCAGTTCCCTGACGAGGATCAAGCATAGCAGCTATTGAATATAGAAGTGAAATTCTTTCCCAGTATTTTCTAAATTTTAATTTCATATCAGTAATAAAAGTTTCAAGAATTAGATCTGATCTACACTATAAAATTTTTTGAAATATTTGAAAAACAATAATTCAAAAATCTTTTAAAAAAAATAGGCGAAGTCGGATAATAACCTGAAAAGCTTTCAGTAGACTCCTTAAAAATAAACAATAATTCGAAAACTTTTTTAAAAAAAATTCAATCATAAGAACATAATTAAAGGTCATGATTAAGTGTATATGAATTGTAAAAAACAGTTAGCAAATCTTCGTATAGTAAAAGTGATTCGAATAAACAATAAAGTGAATTCTATCTTGTTTCTACAGGTAATGAAAATTTTACACAATCTTTTCGGCACTTACGCAAACACGTCTTTATTCACGCCTAACGTTTGAATTTAAACGAATTCATTTGAAGAATGCTTAAATTTATTGATAATTAAATATTCATAATTAAAAGCACTACAAACACATAAATTTATGCTATGACATGCATATCTAACATGAAAAAGGAAACCATAAAGCGAAGGTTTTAAAAATTATCGTAAAAATTAACTGCAAAATTATTACTTGAGGCATTATCCAAAGTAATAGAAAAAAATATTATTCTCTATACCATAAATTTTACAAATATTACAAATATAAAAAAAATGATTGAACTTGTATGGGCCTCAGCTAACATATCTAAAGATAATATCCGTTTTTGCATTCCCCACTATTCATCGATCCAATGACAAGTAACAATTAAGTAACTCGCGCCACTAATACTAGTCCAAATATCGGATGTTAAACAAACCGTACAATTAATGTTACTGAGGTGTTAAATAAGAAATTTTTTATATTCTTCGTACATTGACATACAATCTTTTTTAAATATATGCCTAGAAATACGGTTATATTGAGGTTGTAAATATTAAATAATATATTCTAAAAATCCCTTGATCACATATTGTAAATGACTGTTCGGTTCGTACAATAAATCGAACTAAATCTCTACGTGCCTTATTATTTCTAAAAGACCATGACATAGTTCCACTCTGAGGATTCAGTTGTGTTTAAGTTAGCTCTACAGTAGTAAGTTTGCAAGTTCTTTCATCAAACTTATGAAATCTAACTAGGTGCTTCTTAAATGTATCAGTTCCACCACTGGTACCACCTTATTTGTATGAGTATTGATTTTTATAAATTTTACAAATAACAACGTATTCGGGTCTCTTCGAGTTGCTATTAGGTTTAATTTGTAATTCAAAAAATTCTCATACCTTACTGCGTTTCGTCCGAGATTTATTAAAGACACTTGAAGATTGAGTTGACGGAACAATGCCGGTGCCAACATCTCCACTTTCCTCAGGATCATGTTCGGCAGATAGGTCGAGATCAAGTTTTGAAGTTTCGTCAAAGTTCTAACCAAGTGCAAGAAGACAATCGAGTTCTGGAACATACTTCGGATCTATATTCCGTTGGCAACTTGAGGAAGGAACGCTAGAGAATCGATGTTGGAAAGCCACTAAAACGTATTTACAAAATCTTTGACAAAGTAGAAGAGCAGGAAAATTTGATGAAAATTGTAGAAATTCTCTTCACAAATTTTTATTATTTATAGAGAGTTCAATACAAGTTGAAAAGTCTAAAATGACTTTAAAACAGTCATTTTATAGTTTAAAACGGTCATTTGACCGTTGCTGGAATCAAAAACGGTCAAATGACCCTTCCATTATAAAAAAAATAATAGTAATTTTTTTTTAAAATATATCCAATGCAGCTGGCACCACTGCAATGCATGGGGGCAGCACCCGCCCGGCGCACAATATAAGTTTTTTTTTTCATTTGGAACCGGATAACTGATTCTGCACTTGCAGAACCAGTCTGGATCGATTCTGCGGCCCGAAACCGGTTAGAACCGGTCTAGTTCAACCGGTTCTGAACCGAACCGGTTCTTACTGGACCGATTTCGGACCGATTCCGGGTCGAACCGGTCCAATAAGCAGCCCTAAATGTCGTCTAGTTGCTCGAATTATTCCAGGCCACTCCTCACCGCTCCATAAAAATAATCTAAGAATAGGTAAGGTGAATCGACTCAATTAGGTGAAATCTTTTAACATGATATGATTTTTAATTGATATACCCAGCAATAATCACACATGGCGAAGATGGTCCATGATCCAAATGAGTAAACAGTAGTCAAAGTGCATCACCTTCAACTAAGATCCTCCAATTAGCAGTAATCAATAAAATGATCATTGTGGGAACCCAATAGTAATTAGATTCGATGCAGTTGAGACATATTGATCTTATAACACCCCTTCTAGTTTAATTTTTAGACTTGATTATCAATAGATCAACTTGGCAATGATCAAATCTAAGAATCTTAGCTATCCACAGATAGGTGATAGCATCCTCCCATTTGGATGGTGGCAACCTCCAATGGTACACATATAACTATTACTAACTTTTATAAAAAGAAATGCTGCAAAAATTTAAAATGAATAGGGACTTCGATGAAGCAGAAGCTTTAATAGAATTCGAGATTAGCCTACAGCTAAGGATTTATAAACAATAAATGTAATGACAACAACTAAGTAAAATAGATAAATAAATAAAACAGAAAAAAGAAGAATAAAAATAAAGAAGAGATGAAACACAAATCAGAAAACACAATGCCTTCGACAAAACCTTTTAATACCAGTGAAAATGCTCCTTCAACAATAATATTTGGTTATAGAGCCTAGCTCCATAATAATTGATTGAACTAATCAAAAGTGTCAATTAATCAAAAGACTAGACTCAATGAAAGTTTGTGTAAGTCTAATTCTTACTTAGTGACTTATAAAACAATTAAACATAATGTATGGTCACCTCCGATAAGTATTCCCTAACTCCACAAAACAATTTAATCATCATTTCCATTACAGCTTACTCCATAAAGACACCATCAGATCCAATGATTCAAAGCTCCTACTCATAACCTAAACTCACGTCTAGATTTCCAACAATCTGATTAAGCTCATCCAACAGGCAGTAAGGCAATGGATTGCCAAATTACTATGCCGATTGCATTCCGGCAAACTCCTCAATATAGAGGTCAAGAAAGCAATCTGGAGCTCCTCTATGCAAGTCAAACTTGCCAATGTGTTGGTTTCACAAACATAATATTAATCATAGCCAAAAAAAAAAATTATATTTCTCTAATAAAAACTTCTCACCAAAGGAGTGCAACTGCAATCAAAGACCATCATTGTGATCTTTAAGGTCGAACAAAGCTCGTCAATTCTTTTCCTCTACGAATCAACCACCGAATTGCCTATTGGCAATATCATAAGTTAATGACTTTTCTTTTTTCTCTCTGGCCTTTTATCCCTGTCGCAATTTAGTGAGCCATTGAAAGAGGTCATCCAAGAAAAAGGTGTCATTCAAGGAGCTACGTTCACCGAAATCTCTTACCAAGATAGAGTTCATTAGAGCAGTCTGTAACTCCTCTCCATGAGCCAAGGCGATCTACACAATCCTCAAAGCAAGATGAAGCTCGCTAATGTAACGATCTCATGAGTCACGCAAAATAACTTCATTTTTTATCTTTAAGAAAAATAATAGTTTCGCTCTCCTACAAAACACTGAGAATAAATTAGAACGAAAGAAAGTTTCTAATTAAACATTAACATAGATGAGCAGCAATAATTAAAAAAAACCTCAAAAAAGTTAATGTTACAAATTTACTAGGAAAGTCTAAGTCGAATTTTAATGGGGACAATTTAGAATGGTATAATGGATTTGTTCGGTTTTACTTTTAGATTAAGAGCTCGGATCAAATTTTATACAATTTGATAATTAATTGGGTTGAAATTTAGATTGAAAAATGAGTTGACCTACCACATTTTTAAGCCTGATCAGTAGTCACTGATGCAGTTAAGTCTACAAAAGTATTAAAAAGCAAAAATATTGAGTACATATCAGCTAATAATACACAGTAACAAGTAAATCATGAGGAAAATTCAAGTTCGATATTAGAATTAAAAGAAAATTTAAACTCAAGTAACACCACAATTAACAACTAACCAGCCTTTTCCCAAAGACCAAAGGCAAAGAGCATAGTCCACACGACAACAGTTGCTATTGTAGAATAGATTTGAGCTTATAGAATCTACATTAAAAACATCTATATTTATAACTTATTGATGCAATTTCCCCAAAACATTATTCCAGCCATTAATGGGAATCCTATCAATAATATGATAGTGATACACAATATCTTTGGTGGTGTTTTTGTGCGCTTCATCATCAACTCCATCTTTATAGTAAAGCAACAACAACAACAACCAAGCCTTAATCCCACTAGGTGGGGTCGGCTACATGAATCCTTTGTTTCCATTGCGCTTTATAGTAAGGCAAACACAACTGCAAAATAAGCAAAAATAATTTTTTTAAATTTAATATCCTCAAGGCTACATCCAACAATGACAAGTTAAACAAACACTACTAGAGCTATGCTTCTAAGTCTAATCTGACAAAACTACTAAAACATAAAAATATTCATCAAGTGCCCCAAAACTAAAATAAAATAATGAAAAATTGTTGTTGAAGAACAAATGCATGATGATCTATAACATGTATAGTGTTATTAACTAAGCTAAGCCAAGTTATTATATCCTAAGGTTTCTTATTTTTGTGAATGAAAATTCGAACAATATAGCTTACAACATACCAGAGACAAACTTTCCAAAGTTTGAATACTCCCTGAATTTGATATTATTTGAGTTAAGAAGTCTCAAAAATTCACTAAAACCAATCCGATGCGAGTTCCCAAGATCCCATTCTATTCCCTTCAGTTTTCCTTGTAAAGTTAGCAATGTCCCACTCCAACAAGAAGCCATAATAAGCTGCCTCTCTAGCTGTAAGTTTGCCTTATCTTCAAACTTATCCAACTTATCGATGCATTCTCACTTAGCATTTTTCAATATCTGAGAATCCAACATTTTCAGAATACAAATGTATGATCTTAATCGAAAGAGACAATAAATAAGAATAGAACAAAGGACAAAAGAAATTCAGTAGAAAGTCCTATATAGTAGACTTAAATTCAGTAGAAAGTCCTATATAGTAGACTTTCTTCCATTATTTAATGATGCACATTATAATCACGTAACTAGCAATAAATTAATATGGAAAAAATCAAAAGGCAAATTCCAAGCCCTTTCTTGCAATTGACTTCAAAACAACTTCTACATATATTGTGCTTGCAAATATGAAAGTGGAATACCAACTAATCAACTTCATAAAATAATTCAGTGCATGAAGGAAAAGTCACATATTTAACATACTATTTGGATAATTCAAACATGTTACTGAAAAAAATGACCTAACCAAATATGAAAAAAATATTTCATTGAAAATCTTAGATTGACCATAAATAAAGGTTTGAAACCCTTGACTAATACATGTTCAATTATTTTGATGCTAGGAAACTTATGATATACTAACATTTCTTTTCTATTTATTGCAAGGTAAACTAAAATTTTTTACTTATCATGTAATTCACTACTTTAAATGATCTATGATGCATAAAAATTAATCATGATTACTTTATGTTTACATACAATATTTTGAATTATCTCAACCACCTTCGTGTCCCCAAGAAAAACCTAGTTGGCTCAAATCGAACCAGATTATCTTATCAAACTAGGGCAATTCAAGTCCAAAATCTCCAGTGATCTTTGGTTCTTCCAATTTCTTATTATGTACTCCACCTCATTGTAATCGCCATCGACGTAATTGCCGTGATTTATAGTGGAATTTTTAATAGACTTGATTTGGTCGATGGACGTAGGATGACCTTTCTAAACCACATAAATCGTCTATTTTATTTAATCTATTGCATTCTATCCATGGCTCTTTAGTAATCAATTTTGTTTTCTCCTTTAATCAATTACATTCTATCCATGGCTTCGCTATGCACCAGATCTCCCTAATTAGATTACGCTCAGCTCCATTATAGCATCTGCATCAAACCACTTTATTACGATAACTTTGTAGTAAATTAGTTTACACCAAAGTACCAATCAGATTACCAAACGACCTGAGTTAGCTTTTATAATTTCTAATGTAAGTTTTATTGTTCTATAACATGATGTTTCTCCCCAAATGTGAAACAATAACACTGCATCAATTTACGGAAAATATAATAGAGATCTCAAAAAATGTCATTAGCTAAATCCAGAAAATTGCCATCCATTATACTAGGAAAAGTCTTCTCTAAGCTTGCAGCATATAAGTGAAATCCTACATTTTTAAGTATCATAGACAATAGTAACAACAAATTAGAGTGTGTACAAAATGGTAGCAAACCAGTAGAACTCGCCACCTCCAAAAACTTAAAGGCATACTAAAAATGGGAAAAAGGTCAAAGAGAAAATGTCATGAAATTGTTTTACCAAGGGTGAACTGTATCGGTAAACTTCAATGTCTTTTCCAACAAGGGTTGTAGCTTTTACAAGGAGTAAAATTTGTTAACATCTTAGATCAGCTTTTAATCTCATTGGACCTATTTGGTTTGGGGATTTGAGCGATTCCAAGTTGCTAAAATCCAATTCACTTCAGATAATCCAAGTCCATTCGCAAAACATGAGACCCGCTAAATGAAGACAAATCAGTGTCCACAACCTAAACTGTCGTTACCAATACTTTTTCAAACAAATTGATCTACACACTCCTCTGGCAGTTCTTGTTTACTAATTGGATTTTTGTCTCCACACTTCCTATCCCCATGCTTCAGCCTCATATTGTTAACCCCAACTCAAATTCTTCGATAATGCCTTCGAGAAATTGTTTCCCGACATCAAGATATTTTTAACATCTAACTCATAAGAAGCAAGGGACATGAGTCTTGTTGTAAACAATTCATTTAGTTAAATTCATTTTCAAAAGCAATTTGTTTAAGTAAAAAATCATAGAAACCAAAGAAATGAAATGATTTGTATTAGCCTTTTAGAAGAAAGCATGCACGAAATATTCCTCGAAGATTTCAATAAAAGTTTTCATCATAGTGCTCTTTGGCTTCATTTCATCATTTTCATCTTGACTTTACATAGCTACATATTGGAAAGGCAACAGTCAAACAATGACCTTTCAGGAACTGTCAATGTGACACCCGTGGCCGAAGAGGGCGAAGAATGATTGCCAGGTAATGTCCTAAGAGAAAGGAATCACTGAGGCAAAGTGCGGCTCCTGGCAGGCTTCTAGGCCGAATAATGAGTGGTGAGAGGAGCACAAGAATGAATCGTCCTACATCGGAAAGGGAGAGAGATCCTGAGTTGCATAAATAAATAACGTGGTCTCAAATAGTAGATGCGCCTTTTGGGGCAAAATCGTGAGGCTAGTAATGGAAAACTCTGTAATTAAACGTGATTGGGTTGAAGTAGCACTGGGATGGGTGACCTCCTGAGAAGCACTCAAGTCACGCAGTTTTCCTAAAGTCAGAGCGGACAATACCTTTACATTGAGATCACGGGATGTTACAGTCAAAGCCAAAAGTATTATTGAATACAAGAATAATTCTATTATATTATTCCCTTAATCCCTCTACATAAGGAGATGAAATTAAGGTTTTTGATCGATGATGCATATACCTACTCTAACTGCATCTATAGTTTTATCGAAGAATTGTTCACCTCATTCTTCCACTGTTACGTTCTTCTAAACACATGCTTCAAGGGGTTTCTTTGCTCCATGAAGCAATTTCATTACCAGAATATCTAAAGTCTAAAGGTTCAAATAATCCTACATTTCTCTTATCCTGATAGTTTGGTTATTTAGGAGAGTGAATGTAAGATTTTTTTTTTTTAAGAGGTTCCTTTTTCGAATTTACAAACTTTGCAGCCTTCTATTTGCATTTGTTAATTTCAAGATCTTTCCCATGGGTAATAATCACAAGAATACAAAAGGCATCAAGTGTTATATTTAAGGTTATCTTTTTGAAATTTTATAGTAAAATTTACTTTTTTTCAACTCTAGATGATCTCAGCACTTTGAAATTTAAAAAACTTTTGTTAAACCTATTATTTTACATTGGTAATAAGCAAATTCTTGTAGATTAAATGTTTCAGCAAACAATTGCGCAATGCCTTTTCTCTCTTTGATTGATGCAAGTGCTAGTTGGCAGAATTTTGAAAGACAGCAAAATTTAATTTTTATTGATACCATGCGTGTCCTCCATCTGTTAATACCATTTATATAGTAGAACCACAAGGCGTCCATGCACAAAATTATTAATGGCTACTACTTGAATGTGTAACAAGCTGAGATTACTGAGAACATTATTGTAAATATGAATGTCTGCAAGAGTAATATTAATAATTCCTGAAAATCAAGGACAAAAATAGAATATTAAAAGTTCAACTGCTTCCCACCAGTTTCAGTAAC